>RCUC01085927.1:0-12267 GCA_003697995.1 Taxidea taxus jeffersonii
AAAAAAGTAATTGATCCTTAATCAAAAAAATAAAAGGGTTATTTTCAGGGAAATCTGGGAGTGATTTTTCAGCTAATTAAGAAATACAGTGATGGATTTGAATGTTTCTGCTTTGATGCACATGGCTATAATTAATAATGACTTTGCAGGTCTCTACATGTTTCCTAAATGACAATGACAATATCATTAATGAGGTGCATTATTGTACAGATTTTTTTTGGAAGTTGGGAAATAATAGAGTAAGGTTCAGGCAGTATTTCTAAAGAAATATCATCTGCTGGTGAAACCAATAATCCTTCATTCATATTCTCATTAAGGTCTGAATAGGCAGCACACCACATTTGGGTTCCTTGTAAACATGCAGGCAAGCACATTACTAGCAAATTGCAAGAGTGAGTTTGTAACTAGACATCTTTGTCCCTGTCCCATGTTCTATACCTTTCACCTCTTTGATTAAAAACGCAGCATGTAGGAATGAATCATTGTTAATCTCAGAGAAAATGGTTTCTAACATTGAATTATTTAAATGCTAATTGCAGTGCACTGCCTACAAATAATCAACCGGAACTTTTAACTAGATGATGTTTAATTCTCTTTTGAAATACCAAGTGGCTCTCAATACTTCCAGAGTTCTTCTTGCATCCCAATAAGTAAACATCAAAGTGTGTACTTTAGAGGAAGCATGAGATTAACAATTGCTGGAATTAATTTTCTATCATATCCTATTCTAACTCTATGGCATTAGAACTCAGGAACAAAATGTTGTCCTATGCAATCATAAAAATTCCAATACTACATACATTTGATACAATTGTAGTCTTATTATAATAGTCTTCAGAATTTCATCAGAATGCATTTCATGCCATTTTATTTTTTCTCTTGCAATGCTAAAGACATACAGACTTTGTAAGAAAATTGTGAGGTGGTTCATTGTTAAATCATTGTCAGAGTGAAATTTTCGGGGTTGATGAAAGGGGATATTTTAAAGTTAGAATATTAAGAAGCTGTTCTTAAATTTTGGTGTGCATTAGGCTCATTTGCGGTATCCATTAAAATTACATATTCCTGGGCGACATCTCTAGAGATTTGGAATAAATACTTTGGCAGGAATCCCCAGACTTTGCATTTTAATTGTCAACTCTCTATGTGATTGTTACATTTACAAAAACATGTTTTAAGAATTTTTTTTCATTACAATAGCAACACTTTTAAATATCTTTGTCTTTAATACCATCATCACATTTAAAGTTCTTCTGAATTTGCTAGTTTACTTCATTTTATTCTTTCTTTCCTTAGTCTTAAAATAACTTCTCTCCTTAAAATAACTTTTGTTTAATTATCTGTTTTTTTGTGCTTATATATGGCACCTACATGGTTGACTTTCCTATGCCATTTTTCTCTATGTTAGTACATTACAAATATTGTTATTCAAACAATTCTTAAATTTATTTAGTATCTGTTGAGCCACATTATTGTCAAAGCAATTATGCATAGATTAACACAACTGCTTTCAAATGTCAAGACTGTGACTTACAATAAAAATGCCATTTATAATGTGATATATATATGTATATATATATATATATTCCTGCAGTACACATAAATATGCAAAATTTGTTTTGTGAAGCAATACTTAACCCAGTTATATGTGATTCAGTTCTTTTAAACTGTTTTATTTCATCCTTTGATTTTTTAAAATATTGATAAAAATTTACCTAAATTGACTCACAAATAGCTTTTGATTTCCATTTTTCCTGTTGGTCATTGAAGAGCTAAAGTAACTCCATTTTGAGGCAGTAGCCATTTTTTTTTGTTTACATTTAACTATGAGTGTCCCAGAGCTTGCATAAATTCCAGACAAGGAGACAGGAATTCCAGGAACAGAATTGGTTACTAAACCACAAACTACCCCCACTTCGTAGATAAGTTAATCAAGACCCAACCGGTCTTGCTACTCCCTGCAACTTTCCCGCCCTGGTACAAACAACTTTCAAAAAATATCCCCTAGACAAAGTAGCCAATCCCCGCTGAACAGCACAGCTTTAAGCAACCCCATCACCAATCATTTTAAAGGTCGCCTATACGTGTGATTTTGGGCGTGAATACTTTGTGTTTTTTGCCTTTATAAGCCCCGTGAAATTTCAGCTCGGGGCTTCCTCCTAGACTTCGCTGTGTCGGTGTGTAAGACGAGGCCCGAGCTGCAGCCCGCCTGAATAAAGCCTTGCTTTTGCATTACGGAACGTCTGGCTCTTGGTGGTCTTCTTGGTGGTGGTCTTGCTATCTGGGCATAACATTTGGGGGCTCATCCCGGGATACCCCCAGAGACCCCCGAGACCCCAGACCCCGAAGGTAAGAAAACAGCGCTGTTGATTTGTCTTGTTTTGTCGTTTGTCTGTTCGGCTGTTGTGCTTTCGTTTTCCCACTTGAGGACGGCCGTACTGACTCGTACTTGAAGGGATTGTCGAAGAGGACGCGCTTGCATGACAATCCTGGGGGAACTGGGAGATGTCCCAGACCCTCCTTTGAAGGGAGACCCTTGGAACCCCGCCTTGAAGGGGGACCCTTGGAACCCCGCCTTGAAGGGGGACCTTTGGAACCCTGTCTTGATACTTGTAGGGCACAAGTCAGTCCGGTTTTTGGCCAGAACTGACCGGGAGGGCCTCCTAACCGAGGCTCGACCTCTTGGCTTGATCTTGGGTCTGCTCCTTCTGTTCCGTCATAGGAGTCAGTCCCGTAAAAATCAGGCCTGTGCGCGTTGTGTTTTCTGTTTTGGTGGAATTGTATTACCCCTTGTTATTTTGTGGACTATTTTGTTGACTGACCGACTGACGAGACTGATAACCATGGGCAATATCCCATCCAGCCCCCTAGACTTGACCCTAGCTCACTGGAAGGAAATTAGGGAGAGAGCTTGGAACCAGAGTGTGGCCATTAGGAAAGACAAGTGGATTACCTTGTGCAGGTCAGAATGGCCCACCTTTGAGGGAGCTAATTGGCCACCCAAGGGGAGCTTTGACATAAGTGAGATCAGAATTTTACAGCGCCTAATCTACACCCCTCGTTCAGGCCATCCAGACCCGGTTCCCTATATAGTCACCTGGAGGGAACTCATTGACGGGGACACCCCAGCTTGGATTAGGCCTCTCTTACCACCAAATCCCTCCTCCACTCCTTTCCCTACCCCAATATTCATTCAAAAGACACAGGGGGAAGAAAAAGAAGATGAGAGAAAAACCAAGAAGAAGAAGAAGTTACACCTGCCTGTCCTCCAGGGAGGAAGCACAGAGGAGGAAATGTTTCCCCCTCCGTACTCTCCACCCCAGTTAACTCTACCTGATGCATAAGAGGAGGACTCTGAGGAAAATGAAAATGTTCCAGCTGCGCCCTCTGCTCCAGAAGGTCCCACCCAGTCAACTCGCCGGTGCTGAGGAGTTGCACCTCCTCATAATTCTATTGCCCTTCCCCTTCTCCCTATAGGTCCTGAGGATGCAGATGGTTGACAGCAGTTCCAATACTGGCCATTTGCTACTAGTGATCTTTACAATTGGCGTACTCAAATTGCCCGCTTTTCTGAGAAACCCCAGGATTTAATTCGCTTGTTTGAAACTATTCTTTTCACTCATCAGCCCACTTGGGATGATTGTTACCAGCTTTTACAGGTCCTTTTCACCACGGAGGAGAGGGATCGTATCCGGGAAGTGGCCCGGAGACTCGTCCCCATCTGCACCGGAGCGCCCATCACAGATTCTGCCCTGATTGCTGCCTATTTTCCCGAGACCTGACCAGAGTGGGACTACAATATGGCTGAAGGTAGGGAGCGGCCCCTCATCTATTGCCAGGCTCTGTTGGCAGATCTCAAGGTGGCGGCTCGCTGACCTACTAATATGGCCAAAATTTATGATGTTAGACAGGGAGAAAATGAAAGTCCAGCAGCATATCTTGAGTGGCTCATGGAAGCTTTTAGACAATACACCCCGTATAATCTTGAGACCCAGGAGTCTGCTCAGATGATTATGTTTGCCTACATAAATCAGGCTGTGCTGGACATAAAGCAAAAGTTGTAGGCTCTAGACTGGCTCGGTGAAAAGTCTGTTAGGGATCTAGTAGCAGTGGCAGAGAAGGTTTACAATAAAAGAGAGACAGAAGAACTAAGACAGGAAAGGAAGGACAGGGAATGTGAAATCATGGGTGAAAGGAGAGACAGCTAAGGAAAAGAGTTTGGCTAAAATTCTGGAGCAACAACAGGCCCAACACAAGAAAGACCTCAGGGAAATCCTGACCTCCGTACAAGCAGAGAACAGCTAAACCCTTAAAGACGCTTGGCAACCTGGGCTATAGGGCCTCTGCTAAAAAGGCATAAATCTGTAAGCCTGAAGTCACCTCTCTGGGCTAAAAGAGGGCAAGTGCTGGCTGTTGGATGCATGTAAAGAAACCGTGCTAAGAATCCCTGTGCCTAAGTCAGCCAGACAAGTCAGAGAGTTCTTGGGAACAGCGGGCTTTTGCCGGCTGTGGATACCTGGGTTTGCTGAGATGGCCAGGCCTCTATATGAAGCCACCAAAAATCTTTCCGAATTTCACTGGACTGAGAAGATGCAAAAAGCCTTTGAGGCAATCAAGAGAAGCCTTCTGGAGGCCCCTGCCTTAGGCCTACCTCATGTGAACAAGCCGTTCACACTATTTGTGGCAGAAAATAAAGGAATAGCAAAGGGAGTGCTCACCCAGCCAATTGGACCTTGGAAATGGCCAGTGGCCTATTTGTCAAGAAATTAGACCCTGTCGCTGCTGGGTGGCCCCCATGTCTAAGAATAATAGCTGCCATAGCTCTCTTAGTGAAGGATGCTGATAAATTGACTTTGGAACAGAACCTGACCATGGCCACCCCACACGCTCTAGTGGCCACCCCACACGCTCTAGAGGGAGTGCTAAAACAACCGCCTGACCAGTGGATGAGCAATGCCCGCATGGTCCATTACCAGACCCTGTTACTTAACCCTGCGTGGATCAGCTTTTGCATACCTACAGCATTAAACCCAGCCACTCTGCTGCCGGACCAGATCTGGAAGTTCCCTTGCATGACTGAGAGCAGATCCTGGCCCAAACGCATAGCCTCAGGCCAGACTTATCGGATTTGCCACTACCACTTGCCAAGCATACTTGGTTTACAGATGGCAGCAGCTTCATTCGAGATGGAGAAAGGTACGCGGGCCTGGCGGTCACTACGGACACAGATAGTGTGGGCGGGAGCCCTCCCCCAGGGAACATCTGCACAAAGAGCAGAATTAATGGCACTAGCGAAGTCCCTACAGATGGGAAAAGGAAAAAAAATCTAAATATCTATACGGATAGCCGGTACGCTTTTGCCACCGTGCATGTCCATGGAGCCATCTATCAAGAGAGGGGGCTACTGACAGCTGACGGGAAGGCCATTAAGAACAAGCAAGAGATTTTAAGTCTCGTCCAGACCCTATGGGAGCCGGCAGAAATTGCCATTATGCATTGTCTGGGTCATCAAAAGGGAGCTGATCCAGTGACTAGAGGAAATTTTGGCCGACCAGGCAGCCAGGGAAGCGGCCCTCCAGCCCAGCATCAAGATGTTGACTCTAGTGGACCCAGGGCCACGAGAGTTGCCTCCTATACCTCAGTATTCTCAAGAAGACTTAGAGTGGATAAAGAAAATTCCCATGGCCCACAAGCCTCCACACAGAGAAGGAAACAAAGACTGGTGGAAGACTTGTGAGGGAAAGCTTATTTGCTGCAAGGACTGGGCAAAGGGATTCTTAAGAGGATCCACTGAGCTTCTCACATGGGAACTCGGAGAATGCAGGACTTTCTCCGACACTCCAAAGTGAAAATTAGACAAGGAAATCAGCTTATTGAAGACATTGTTAAAAATTGTAAGGCCTGCCAGCTCACCAACGCCCCCAATCAACCGGTTACAAAAGGAGCTCACCTCCATGGGGATAGGCCAGGTGCGTATTGGGAAGCAGATTTTACCGAAATTAAACATGGAAAATTTGGATACAAATATTTGCTAGTTTTTGTAGACACCTTTTCAGGATGGGTTGAAGCTTATCCCACAAAGCATGAGACTCCGAGTGTCATGGCTAAGAAGATCCTGGAAGAAATCCTACCCAGGTGTGGCTTCCCATCCACCATTGGGTCGGACAACGGACCGACCTTCATCTCAAAAGTAAGTCAGGGAATAGCCGCTGCACTGGGGACAGATTGGAAATTGCATTGCGCTTATAGAATCCAGAGTTCAGAACAGGTAGAAAGGATGAATCGGACTCAAAAAGAGACCTTAACTAAATTGGCCTTAGAGACTGGCGCAGACTGGGTGTCACTCCTTCCTTTTGCTTCGTTTAGAGTAAGAAATGCTCCCTATCAGCTTGGCTTTACTCCTTTTGAAATAATGTACGGGCACCCCCCTGCCCATTATCCCTAGCCTTCACACTGAATTGCTTGCTGATTTGGATGATACTGAATTCTTGTATAAACTTGACTATTTGCAGCTTATGCATAAGGATGTATGGCCCCAACTTAAAGCATTATATGACTCCGCTTCTGTCCCTACCCCCCATTCATTCAGACCAGGGGACTGGGTGTTCATCTGAAGGCATAACCCAAGGTCCTTGGAACCATGATGGAAGGGACCCTATGTGGTGCTGCTGACCACACCCACCGCCCTCAAGGTAGACGGCATCACCTCTTGGGTCCATCACTCCCACGCCAGACCAGTGGACCCCTTCACCCTGGAGAACAAAGAGCTGTTGGAGTTTAGTTTGGGGCCTGAACCACAAGATTGTGCTTCATGTCCATAAGTCAAGGGGGGAATGAAGGGCTAAAGTAACTCCATTTTGAGGCAGTAGCCATTTTTTTGTTTACATTTAACTATGAGTGTCCCAGAGCTTGCATAAATTCCAGACAAGGAGACAGGAATTCCAGGAACAGAACTGGTTACTAAACCACAAACTACCCCCACTTCGTAGATAAGTTAATCAAGACCCAACCGGTCTTGCTACTCCCTGCAACTTTCCCGCCCTGGTACAAACAACTTTCAAAAAATTTCCCCTAGACAAAGTAGCCAATCCCCGCTGAACAGCACAGCTTTAAGCAACCCCATCACCAATCATTTTAAAGGTCGCCTATACGTGTGATTTTGTGCACGAATACTTTGTGTTTTTTGCCTTTATAAGCCTGTGAAATTTCAGCTCGGGGCTTCCTCCTAGACTTCGCTGTGTCGGTGTGTAAGACAAGGCCCGAGCTGCAGCCCACCTGAATAAAGCCTTGCTTTTTCATTTCGGAACGTCTGGCTCTTGGTGGTCTTCTTGGTGGTGGTCTTGCGATCTGGGCATAACAGTCATAGACATTAGTGACCACCTCCAAGAGTCACTTTCTGTGTGGAGATCTTATTTTTCATTGTATTTTTTGTTCAGAAAGTCATTGCAGGGAAATATAAATTTATTTGATGGTGAAACAGAAGGCTTGATTTTGTCCTGATTTTCTGAATATTGGAACACTGCAAGTGTATATTAGCTTATATTCTCTGAGACTTTGTTCTGTAAATATTATAGTATATTATCCATAAGTGATCAGATTTATATTCTCAAAGGGATTATGTTTTTATTATTCATCAGTAACCTCATTCCTTTGGTAATTTGCTAGTCTCAGCACTTTAATTTACCCAAAGCAAATACCTACACCTATTTTTACTAATAAACCCTTCTCCCCAGGAAATTGGTATTGTAGATAAACTATAATCTGTATTTCATAGAATGTCAGAGTTTTGGGGCACCTGAGTAGCCAGCTATTACTTTGGTTCATGAGTTTCCTCAACAATGTTTCCAATAGATAGTGATTATAGTTGAAGCACTTCCAGAGACAGAGGAAATAATGATCAGACAGAAAAATGGAAGTTACCTGATGTGGGGAACAAAGGCAAAAGAAAATTATATTTTCTAATAATCAGCAGCCCATTGACAAACACTGAGGCTGGCAGAGCATAACCTTCCTCCTGGACACTCTCAGCTATCCTAATGTTAATGCTTTGCTAGAAGGAAGACAACCTTAGCTTGACAAGTGCTAGGCCTCCAGGATCCTGAGAGCATTCTTTTTTTTTTTTTTTTAAGATTTTATTTATTTATTTGACAGACAGAGATCACAAGTAGACAGAGAGGCAGGCAGAGAGAGAGGAGGAAGCAGGCTCCCTGCTGAGCAGAGAGCTTGATGCTGGTCTCCATCCCAGGATCCCAGGATCATGACCTGAGTGGAAGGCAGAGGCTTTAACCCATTGAGCCACCCAGGTGCCCCCCCCCCCCCCCCCCCCCGAGCATTCTTTAACATATGAAAATCCTTTTGGAAATTTCCCTTGGCTTTACCTCCCCCATCTTCAAGGTATATAATTAGTTGCTCCTAACAATCCCAACTCAGCCCTTTCTGCCCACAGGCCCTGTCTCTTTGCTTTAATAAAACCACCTTTTTGCACCAGAAACATCTCAAGAATTCTTTCTTGACCATCAGCTCTAAACCCCAGCATTTTCACATCATTACCTAAAAGATACTAGAAAGACAAAATAGAGTAAAACTTGTCTGAGCAAAACATCAATTACACACTTAAAAGTAGGGATTTAGGGGCACCTGGGTGACACAGGCGGTTATGCATCCAATCCCTGTCTTTGGCTCTGGACATCATCTCAGGGTTGTGAGATGGAGCCCTGCATCAGGTTTCATGCTTAGCATGGAGTCTGCTTGAGTTCCTCTCTTCCTCTTCCTCTGCCTGCTGCCCCCCTCCCAATAAATAACTCTAAATAAATAAATAAATGTAGGGGTTTAAAAATAGAAATAACAGATTTGGAAAAATAACATATAAATTGATAAAAGTTAAGTAGATTTAGTGTCAAGAATCTCTTTTCTGTCTTGCACCATTGTAGATCCTTGGATCTATCACTCAATAGCTGGCATTTTTCAACTTTCCACCAACTTTAGATTTTTCATGTTCATAAATGAATCCCTGAAGTAAATTCTAATAATGTATACACTGACCTACTCCTAAATAAAATAGTATCTCTCATATAATGATTAGTGTGTTTTAGCAGATTAATTAAAATGGCAATGGATTTTTCATTTCCAGTTCTTTGAATTTGATAGCTTTGGTTTGCCTCACTGCCCACCACCCGCCCCTAGGTTTGATTTTCAATGCTTTTAAATTTGTGTCAGGGGCTTGTGACTGGTTTCTTTTTTTTTTTAAGATTTTATTTATTTATTTGACAGACAGAGATCACAAGTAGGCAGAGAGACAGGCAGAGAGGCAGGCAGAGAGAGAGGAAGAAGCAGGCTTCCCGCTGAGCAGACAGAGAGCCCAATGTGGGGCCCGATCCCAGGACCCTGGGATCATGACCTGAGCTGAAGGCAGAGGCCTCAACCCACTGAGCCACCCAGGTGCCCCTTGTGACTAGTTTCTTATAGTTGGTTCTTCAGGTCCCCTGTTTTTCCATCCTCCACCAGAAATTTCTAGTTTGATTTTTTTTCTTTAACAACTTTCAAGATGTGGGCTAGATGTCAACATTCTGTAATTGTTCCTGTTAATTCAACTAAAAAACTGTTCATCTGATGGAGATATTCAGCCTATTTGCAGTATAATTATATTCATGGAGATGAATCAGAGTGAATGATAATCCAGGCATTTCCATTGGTAGGAAATATAATTCTTTCCATGTTAATTATTTTATGTAATAGATTGTTGACATTTACCTCAGTGAACAAAACAAACAATTAAAAGGGCGAAAAATAAAAAGGCAACATTAGAGATACAGAGTGAACTAATATAAAATCATTTAAAGCATCATATTTACCAATATAGTATTTACCTTCATTTACCTTCAACAATTACCTAACAAAAATCATTTACCTTCACTTTTGTTTCCCCAATTAAATCAAAACTGAAAATTCTTATTTAAAAAAGTTGCTAAGAAAAAAATGACTTCTTAGGAAATTGTCTAATGAATTAATTATCCTTATACTTCAATGATACTGTAATTTACTGTATTCCTTGGCAGCAAAACATTTTTAAAAGGTGAAGCCTGAGTGAGTAGTTTCCAAATCAGATATATAAATTCCTTATGGGTTTATATATTGACTTGATATAAAATACATTAGGCAAAGTATTAACAAGGATTACAAATAACCTAACAGTGGATATTAATGATGTATATGTAGAATTTAACATTTTAATATATGTATCAACAACTAAGTCTTATTGCTAAATACATTTCTAATGGATAACAAAAATTACTTGCAATATCAAGCCTTCAAGTCATCTTTTTCAGCATACAACACACACAAACACACATACATTTGCAATTCATGCATTCAAAGTTTTAGAAATTTTCATTATTAAAGTTTCAGAAGACTGAGTAATATTATGAACTTGTCAGATTGATGCATATGCATATATGATTGATGAATTATATTTTCTTAATTCTTTCAATTTTAGTTTTTTTCTTTTAATGTGGTGGGTGGACTTTAAGCTTAAAAACATTTTGAACATAAACAAATAACAAATTCATTCTAAACCACCATGTGTTCAACAGTCATTCTCATGACATCTCATACAGTTAAAAACGTTTCCAGTGAAGAGTAAACAAACAGGCTAACAAACCATTATGAAATAATTCTAAATTGAATTTTTAGCTACTCAGCTCTTGCACTCATGGATTTTGATGATTTAAGTTGGAATGTCTGTATTTCTTATGTATATGATTGTGGTTAAAGAAAAATAATCATTTTGGAGTTCTAGTAGGCTTTTTCAAAGTAATCATTTTCTTTGTTTCACACCAATAAAACAAATAACTTAGTTTAGACATGATAGTTTAATTTGTGTAGACTTGTCATATATTTATTATCCCAATTTTCCAATCAAAATGGGTTGCAACCAGCGGTGGCATCCCAAGGCAAGGGGCAATGTAAGTGTCTGATAACATGCAGAGAAGCAGTGCTCTATCAATGACATTCTTTAAAACTGTCAAGATAGTCTTTTAATTAGTTTTAATATTCTAACATTTTTGACATTAAACATGCTTCTTATTACATGTACCCTTGGTACTTCCCTTACCTGTGTTACATAGGTGTTAAGATTAAATACAACTTTTGTGGGCCTGGTATTCTGATATTGTTGTAGTCATTTTTCTTGTCTTAAAAATACTAAGAAAACCTAGACATAGTATAGTTTGAATATTTGGAATAGCATTTCTTTTGTAATCTTACTATATGTTTTTAAAATAAAAACTCAGGATTGTATCCTTTTGTTCAATTTGAACTATAAGATTGGCCATGATTCAAAATACGTTCAGAAGATACCGGAAAACAAAATATGTTTGCCAAATTTGTCCTAATGGAAATAGGTTTTTTTCCTAAACTTTCCAGGTAGTTAGCTCTTAACTAGTACATGTGTTAGAGTTAAGCCATAATTTGAGAGGAATAATCCATTCCTATTTCAAATATTTGAAAGAGTTCAAGTATATAATCACAAAATTTAAAAATATATAAATTGTAACAAAATATTTAAAGAAATAAAAATAAAATTATTAATTTATTTTAAGTATTTGTTATTCTTATTGGATTTTTAAGGTTTAGATCATACTTTAAAAATGAACAGATTATGTAAGTAGTGTATAAATAATACATACATTTAAAATAAGCATATCTATGTCTACTGATGACTTGTGATAGTTTATACCATTGGCAATCTAGATTTCTTTTGCTAAGTGCCTACTGAAGCCTTTTGTCCATTTCAAAAATTAGGTTGTTGATGTTTTTATTGATTGATATGAGTTTATATATACGACGTTATATGGTTGGATATGAGTCCTTTTCCTTACATACATATGGGAGATTCTTCCCCCATTTGTTGCTTTGCATTCTCACTTTCTTAATAATGTCTTTAAGGAACAGAAATTTCCTTTTAACAAAGTACAGTTTATTGGCCAGGTCCTTTATGATTAATGTCTTTAATGTTTTTCTAGCCTATTTATGAAATCTTTACCTAGCCCAATGTTAGGAAAATATTCCATCTATCTTCTAAAAACATAATTGGCTTACTCCAAATTAATTTTATAATTCATATAAATTTGCTTTTTTGTCTATGGCATTAGATAAAGTTACATTTGTATGGAGAACCAATTACTGTAGTAAGCTTGTTGAAAAAATCATCCTTTCCTTCCTGAGCTATAGGAATATCTTTATCATAATTTTGGTGATCAGATATGCATG
>RCUC01085930.1:0-16951 GCA_003697995.1 Taxidea taxus jeffersonii
GCAGGCAGAGGCTTTAACCCACTGAGCTACCCAGGCACCCCACTAAACTACTTTTCAATTAAGGTATGTCCTTTTTTAGACATAATGCTATTATTTAACACTTAACAGACTATAGAGTAGTGCAAACATAACTTTCATATGCACTGGGAAAGGAAAAATTATTTTGACTCACTTTGTTGCAATATTTGCTTTCTTACATTTCTTACAGGGTCAGTCTGGAACTGACCCTGGGGTATTTCTGAGGTATGTGCGTATGTAGCCAAAATTAATTATACGATCATGTCATTATTATATAGAGCATCACTGTCATGAGCAAATGTTCATTTTCCACTAACCCAAGAGAGCAGGATCCTGAACAATTATGGGGAAAAAAAAAGATATATTCTGATGTGGCATTATTCAAGGTTGACATATTTCAATGGTACGACTTTATAAGGCACTGAAGTCTATATAATGCACCTGAAAAAGATGCAGTGCTTCTCAATAATAATTATTTAAAAAGTGCTTAAGAATGAATATAGTAATTCTTCTCACGTATAAAGGAAATTGCTGTTAGCATCATTACATGTGACTATTTACACAACACAACAAGCTATGGGCATTAGACTCATGATCAAATTAGAATTGAGAGATTAGGTTTATAAAAACTAATAGGAACTGGAATTAGGCTTCCTGCCCCCATGTTCTTGCCACTCCACCATGAGATATAGCATTTTACTTCAGAACAACCATGCAGAACTTAAATGCAATATGCTAATTTTAAAGCAAATTTTAAAAGACTTGATAGAATGATATTTGATAATTTCCTTTAGGAATTAATTCCAGTATTTAACACTATTGTGTAATTGAGGGAAATTTCTCCTGCTACAGGAGAGAATCCAGGCTCTTAGTTCAGGTTATTATGTGTGTTTTTAATTAAACTCAGCACAGTTGATGAGAAGAAAACATCCTAAAATTTGTTCTTTAATGAGCCATGTTATGGAGCCCTAACACCCTCGGAGCTATAGCAACTTGTCTAACTCAATCACCTCACCCACAATGGCTTCTGAAATTTCATATACATATTTTTTAATTAATTCTGATATCTAATCAATTAAAAGTAAACTAAAATTAAATGTACACAGTTCGGAGAATATTAATTTTAAAACATTTATGAAATTACCAATGGATTTATTTATTTTAAAGTTTTTTATTATGCTATGTTAGTCACCATACAGTACGGCATTAGTTTTTGATGTAGTGTTCCAATGATTCATTGTTTATGTATAACACCAAGCACAAAATTACCACTGGATTTAAGCAAGTGAATACTATCAGCTGTCAGCTGCCTAAAGCCTCCGTTTGAATGGACTACACTACTGTCCTAAAGAGTGTATAAACCGTTCACTTGGCTTTCATTATCACTTGACCTTTCTATGTCTATAAGCCCAGATAATATGTGGTTGCCTCACACGATTTGGGTATTTATGTGAATGGAATTCATACCATGTGCATTCTCCCATAAGTTGGCTTTATTTGCCTATTCTGATGTTTTTGAGGCTCATACGTCTGGCTGTAGTAATGACAGAATGTTTATTTTCAATGCTTTATAGTATGTCACAGTGTAAACAGACCCTCATATACTTTGCCAGCCACTTTTTCTTTTAAGATTATTTATTTATTTATTTATTTATTTATTTGACAGACAGAGATCACAAGTAGGCAGAGAGGCAGGCGGGGGGGTGGGGGAAGCAGTCTCCCTGCTGAGTGGAGAGCCCAATTAGGGCTTGATCCTAGGACCCTGAGATTGACCTGAGCTGAAGGCAGAGGCTTAACCCACTGAGCCACCCAGGCACCCCTTGCCAGCCACTTTTGATAGCATATTTGGATTGTTTCCAATTTCTTGCTATTAAAAGTAATTTACAAGAATTTATCCTGATGAATATCTCTGGAGGCAAATATAACGAGAATTACTCTAGTCTGTATGCATGGGGATGGATTTGGTTGGTCACAAACATACCCATGCCAAATGACTGGTAGTAAAAATCACCAAAGGATTTTTTATAGTTTATATTTATCCTATCATTAATATTGAATGTATTTTTAACTTTTGAAATTTGGGTTTGATTTGGAATTGGGTTGTGTTTTAATGTCAAGTTCCCCACTATTAAAAGCTTTTAGAAAACAAAGTTATGGAAAATGTATATTTCCTCCTCTGCACATGCCTATTTATGTCTTTTACTCATTTTTTATGAATTACCTATTCTGTTTATATTCTGAATACTAATTATGTGCCATTTATAAATACTAGAAATCTTTTATACATTATTACTTCTATTTTCCTTCTCTATGCAGTTGTCTTTTGATAAACATAGGTTCTTTCCTTTTTTTCTGTCATGAATATTATCAATCATCTTTTAGGCCACGTACTTTCTATTGTTTGGTTAAACATTTTTCTTCCACCACAATCATAAAAATATTTTCTTATAGTTATACAGATTAAGTCTTCATTTTTTAAAGGATTTATTTATTTATTTAAAACAGAGAGATACAGAGAAAGAGAGCATGAGCAGGGGGGTAGGCATAGGGAGAGAGAGAAGCAGACTCCCTGCTAAGCCAGGAGCCTGACATGGGACTTGATCCCAGGACGATAGAATCATGACCTGAGCCGATAAGTCTTGAATTCATCTAATATTTATTTGGGTACAGTATGAGGTAGGAATCAATTTCATTTAGCTATTCTAATACATGACTAAGTTTTCCAATATTATTTATTGAATGGTCTCTCTTTTCTCCATTGACTTGCAACACCTAACTCTTCTATAAATCAAATTGCATTCACGGATAGAAGGCTTCCTGGGCTTGCTATGTTATTCATTCATTTACTTGTCTCCCTCTTCACCAACTCCACTATGTCTTAATCACTATAATTTTTAATAAAACTTAGTGCTTAAAAGGAAATTTCATCATTTTATTTTTCTTCTTTAATAGTGGCCTGGCTGTTTTGGTCTTTTACTCTTTTATAAAGAATCACTTTTCCACATTCCACAGCAAATCCTGTTGAGATTTGTTTTTGTTTTCTAATTTGAAAGGGTATTTTAAGTTGATGACACACATATATTACCAAAATTTAATATACAAGAACACATCATTTCTTTCCTTTTACTTGGATTTTTAAAATATATCTCTCAAAAAATAAAATAATAAAAAATGAAAAATACCTTTCAATACAATTGTATATATTCTTCTGCTGAAAGGTTTGTTCATCATTTGTTAGTCGAATTATGAAGTATTTTACCTTTTTGATGTTAATAATTTTTATGTTAATATAGTCATAATTCTCCAACTGATTTTTACTGTTGTAAACTCAGTAGTAAATGTTTCCTTTTTGAATATTGTTATCAAGTAACATGACTGACTTCTAAATTAACTCTAATAATTATAAATTCAATTATGCTATATAGTTGTAATGACAGCATTGTTTCTTCCTTTCCAATTTTTATACTTTTTTTTCCTTATCTCAAGACATTTGCTAGAGTCTTCAATGCAATGTTAAATGGAAATTGTGATAATGAGAACCACTGGCTTGTTTCTTGTTTCCAATTTTAAAGGAGAGTTTTCAACATATACCGTTAATATGGTGTTCATTGTCCCATAGTAAATGATGGGACACCTGGGTGGCTCAGTCAGTTAAATATCTGCCTTAGTCTCAGGTCATGATCCCGCGGTCCCCTGGGATGGAGGCCCACATTGGGTTCCCTGCTTAGCAGGGAGTCTGCTTTTCCCACTCCCACTCCTCCTGTTTGTGCTCTTTCTCTCTGTCAAGTAAATAAAAAGAAAAAAAAATCTTGAAAAAAAAAGGAATCATTTACTATGCTAAGAAAGTTCTCTTATGTATTTAGTTTTCTAAGGATGCTCATTCTCAATGAATAATATGTATAAATTTCCTCAAAGTTCTTCTGTAGGAATAGTGAGGTGAATTACATTAATTCATTTTCTAGTAATAAATGGTCTTGACATTCTTGGCATAAACCAAGATTACTTTATGCTATATGTTTTTGTTTTATAAAGTGCTAGATTTAGATGTAAATAATGTACTCAGTATTTTTGTATCTGTTCATGAATTATTTTTAGCCTCTAATTTGCCTTTTCATTTTTTATACTCTTCTGTTTCTGTTGTAAGCCTTTCTTTTTTTCTATGGTCTGGAGGAGTTTGTATAAATTGAAATTATCTGAAAAAAATGTATATTGAAAACCACCTGGACCTGGTGTTACCACAATGAGATTGAGATTTTTTTTCAATGTGTCTATTATTTTGATGGTGATAGAAACATTCAGATTTACCATTTCTTCTGGAGTCAGTTTGGATGAGCTAGTTCTTTTAAAATTCATTCATTTCATCTAATTTTTAAATGTATAAAGTTTTTATAATCTTATTAGTTGCGTAATGTTAATAGCATCTTGGATCTATTTTGTTTTTCAAAGTGGTATATTTTGGGTAACCTTTTTATTAATCATACAGAGATGATAGATTTCATTAATGTATTCAAATAGCACTCTTGCTTATGTTGATCTTCTCTGTTGCACTTTTATTAATTTCTACACTTTATATTTCCATTTTTTGAATTATCTTTTAAATTATCTAGCTTTTAATTCAAGTTAGATACATGGCTTATTAACTTTTAGCTTTATTCCTGTTCTAAATTAAACCCTTAACAGGCGCCTGGGTGGCTCAGTCGGTTAAGCTGCCCACTCCTTTTTTTTTTTTTTTAAAGATTATTTATTCATTTATTTCACAGAGACAGAAATCACAAGTAGGCAGAGAGGCAGGCGGGGGATATGCAGGCTCGCCGCGGAGCAGACAGCCCGATGGGGGGTTCAATCCCAGGACCCTGAGATCATGACCTGAGCTGAAGTCAGAGGCTTTAACCCACTGAGCCACCCAGGCATCCCAGCAGCCCACTCTTGATTTCAGTTCAGGTCATGGTCTCAGTGTCCTGGAATAGAGCCCCAGGTTGGGCTCTGTGCTAAGAGGGTATCTGCTTGAAGATTCTGTTTCTCCTTCTCCCTCTGCCCCTCCCCCTACTCATGCTCTCACTCTCATTCTCTCTCTAAAATAAATTAGTAAAATAAAAAAAAAAAAACCCTCTTTAAACTATACATTTCCCTTTAAGTACTACCTTAGGACATGCCAGAAGTTTTAAAATGTAGCAATTTAACACTTATTTAATTACAACTAAATACTTAATATTTCTTTTTAAATTTTGGTGTTTTGATTTGTGAGATTTTAGATATAATTTTTAAATCTCCAAGTATGTGAAATTTTCTAGTTGAAACCTATTATTGATTCCTAGTTTAATTCCATTGTGATTGAAGACTGGTCATTTTAATTCCTTCTGCTGTTAAAACAGTTATGGTCTTTACATCTTATTGTTTTAGTGATTACCTTAACTATTTTAACAGGTACTCTAAACTAATGAAACATTACAATTAGTGTATTTACTCTTCTACTGAACAAAATAAGACTTTATACATTTTAACTCTAATCATACTCTCCTACCTTACATGTTACCTTTGCCTTGTATTTTAGTTCTATTATTTTATTCCCACATTTGGAAGGTATTATAACTATTTTAGATAGTGATTTTTCTTAGAATTTATGCACATATTTCAACTTCTTTCTCCCCAATTTGTTGTTATATTTCAGACTTTACTTCTTTTACCACTTTTCTTACATCTAAAATTCATTCATTGGAATTAAATTTAATGTAGTAAAAATCTATAGGTAGTAAATTCTCTTTTTTTTAAATGTTCCCAAATCTTTATTTTTATTTATTTTTATTTAATTTCTTTTCAGTGTAACAGAATTCATTGTTTATGCACCACACCCAGTGTTCCATGCAATATGTGCCCTCCATAATACCCACCACCAGGCTCACCCACCCTCCCACCCCCCGCCCCTTCAAAACCCTCAGATTGTTTTTCAGAGTCCACAGTCTCTCATGGTTCATCTCCCCCTCCAATTTCCCTCAACTCCCCTCTCCTTTCAATCTCCCCATGTCCTCCGTGTTATTTGTTATGCTCCACAAATAAGCGAAACCATATGATAATTGACTCTCTGCTTGACTTCTTTCACTCAGCATAATCTCTTCCAGTAAATTCTCTTAATGTTTATTTTTTCCCCTGAAAATGGACTTCATTTGTCCCTTATTCATTTTTTCTTTTTAAAAGATTTATTTATTTATTTGAGAGAGAGAAAAAAAGTGAGCAGGTTTAGGTAGGGGCAGAGGGAGAGAATCTCAATCAGACTCCCCACTAAGAACAGAACCCACCATGGGCTCCATTCCAGGACCCCACGATCATGACCTGAACCAAAATCAAGAGTCAATTGCTTAACCAACTGAGTCACCCAGCCATCCCATTTTTCCTTTATTCCTGAAAGATAGTTTCACTGCATCTAGAATTCTAATTTGACATTTTTTTCAACATATTAACAGTAATATTTCATTGCCTTTTGTCCTTTATTCTTGTTTCCAAGAAGACAGATATTAGTCAAATCGCTGTTCCTTTCTCAGTAAATTATATTTTTTTCTCTGCTTGCTTTTATGATTTCTCTATCTCTGATCATTTTGATGATTTTATTTTTTTAAAAGATTTTTATTTATTTATTTGACAGACATAGATCACAAGTAGGCAGAGAGAAAGGCAGAGAGAGAAGGAAGCAGGCTTCCTGCTGAGCAGAGAGCCCGATGCCGAGGCCGGCTTGATACCAGGACCCTGGGATCATGACCTGAGCCAAAGGCAGAGGCTTTAACTCACTGAGCCACTCAGGTGCCCCATTTTTATGATTTTAAATGTGAATTTCCTTTTATTTTTTGCTTGGGTTGTTTTATTTCTACTACTGAGAAATGTCTTTTTCAATAATGTTGAGAAATTCTTATTTATCATTTCTTTATATATATGTCTCCCTCCATTACCTCTGATATTCTTTCTAAAATTCCAATTAGATACACCTTAGATTGTCTCAATCTCCTCATTGTCTTGCATTCTTTTTTCATATTTTCATTTTTTAAGATTTTATTTATTTATTTGATAGAGATCACAAGTAGGCAGAGAGTAGGCAGAGAGAGGGGGAAGCAGGCTCCCTACTGAGCAGAGAGTCTGGTGTGGGGCTAGATCCCAGGACCCTGGGATCATGACCTGAGCCAAAGGCAGAGGCTTTAATCTACTGAGCCACCCAGGTGCCCCGCTTTTTAAATATTTTCCAGATAGAAGTCTCTATGATAAATTCTGAGTATTTTTTTCCAAATTTATCTTTTCCAAATCTGTATAAGATCATGGCTAATAATAATAATAAATCATTATTATTATTTCTAGAAGTTTATTTTCCAAATATTCCTGAATCTTTTACTTGCTTGTCTTTTCAAACTTTTCCTACAAAAATCCTAGCCATAATTAAGTTTATAATTTGGTTATTTCCAGTTTTACATCTTGATGGGTATGACCCTAATGTTTGTTTAGCTCTCATTCATGGCAACCTTTTGCTATAGTAATATGGACTTTTGTCCATGAGTTTTTCTTTCTCCTCAGACTTTTATCTTGGGTATTATGTGAGACCAAAGTTTAATGTTGCCATTCCTCTAGAAAATAGAGTCATCGCCTGAATAAGTTGCCTGGCATGATCTTAAAATAAGTAAATGTGCAATTTTTCATATCATAAAATTGTGAATTACAATCCAAGAAGGACTTCTTTTTTTTTTTTTCCACTCCCTACTCCTGGTACCATGGTATGATGGACAAATTTCTTTGGACTGTTTTTGGTCCATACTTTACAATACTTGAATTTTGCCCCCTTCCCTCATGCTGCCTTCTCCTCACCACCACCACACAGAGAATGGAAATGTTAAATTCCACGTTTATTTTCTTAACTCCATACCTTAGGCACTCCCCAGTCTTTATCTTTTTGTCCCCAGGTCCCACAAAGCTGTTTTTAAAAAGGCCAGGTCTCCAGAATTCCACAAAATTCTTGAGGGGCAGACTAGCTTGATCCTCACTTTCCACTCAAGAGTTCTAGCTTCCTTCTATGCTGGCCTTTGTGGATTTCCCACTTTGTCAGTTCTGACTTTCCTCCTTTCAATTATATTATATACAAATAAGAATAATGAAGTAATTTTAAAAGTGTAGTAAAAGAGGAGTTGTAATCTCTTTTCTTCTGAGTTTACTATGCAATAGATGTGTTAAAACTAGTTAAAATGTAAACACTTTCTAATTTATACCATATGTACTTGGAAGTATAAAAAGCTGCCCAGACATTTTACACCAGATAAATTTGCCTTGAAGCATTGTTCCTTAGTTTGCCTCTCTAGTTTTTATTTACCATGTGAATTTTTTTCTAACTTAGATATAACTGACATACAACATTACAACAATTTCATATGTACAATTACCACATGAATTTCTGGCTTCAGAATAAATTGATATTGTATGTCCAATAGCAATAGAAAGTTGAAGTTAGAAAAAAGCCACATTACTATTTTTTTCCTGTTAAGCTTAACATAATGGCTAAGATTGCATTACAAATCTCCCTTGAAACTATCTCAGAGGTATTTCTTCCTTTATGTTTCCTTAATTGCAAATTAATAAAATTCTTAGAATAATCAGCTTTTTAAAAATCCATACAACATCATTTCCCAAAATGTAGGGTTGCCTGGTAAAACAGAATGCCCAATTACATTTGAATTTTAGATGAAAAATGAGGGTTTTTTTTTAGTGTAATTATGACCCATGTGATATTTTGGGCATTCTATACTAAAAAGTATTTATTATTTCTATGAAATTCAAATATAGCTAAGCATTCTATCTTTGTTGTTGTTATTGTTATTATTTGCTAAAAATAACAACCCTACCAGTACGGCAGTGTCCTATACTTACATAATATATATGTACACTTTTTCTACTGTATCAATAAATTATGTTTCTATATCCTTTCTTAAATGTTGAGCTGGCCCCAAGTGATTAATTTTCTTATTTGTAACAGCTTGGCCTCATTTATGTTTTAGTCATACATTTAAGTTTATTCACAGGGCCAATTTCTGCAATATCAAGAGTAATGGGAGGGCTTCTTTTAATTAATTAACAAGAATTTTACAAAAGGCCAGGTGTTTACATTGGAAGATTAATGATTGCATTAATCAAATTGCATTTTGTAATTCTGCAGAGTCAGTAAATAGGATTCTCAAGCACTCAATTCACACCTTTAAAAAGAAAACAAAAACTTCTCTCATGTGTGTCATCTCAAATATATATAATATAGACTATATGCACCACATGTATCCACTATATATATCACATATCATATAAGACATCTATACACCATATAATCAGATATACCATATATTTCATCTCATATATATCCTCATGGTAGCCAAGTTTCTTCATACATATGAAAAGTTTGATTTTTTTCACAAGATTATTGTTATATTCTTAATATAAAAATATATAGCTGGCAGATTTCACCTATAATCTTTATCATAACTATACAAGTAGGTTCAATAAAGATCCAAGAATATATAAAGTTTATATATCATCCAAGAAATAAAATATATGATAGCAGGAATATCATCTACAAACATGGGTAACCTGAATTTCATACTATGTGTCTCTTCTCAACATTCAGATTATGCCTAAATATCAAAATCACACACTGAGAACTGCTGAAGAGTCTAGCAAGCATTTTATGGGTGTGTTTATATATGTATGTGCATGTGTGTGTGAATACAATGATGACCCTTTATTTTTCTAAGACAGGCTTGAGCAGATCAATCCATTGTTTAGGCATCAGGAAAACACAGCTAATTTGTCCTTCGTATGCAATTATGAATGTATTTATGGAGCATAAGTCTGAGTGCCACTTATAAAAGTAAAGATTGTTATTAGAAGGGGATTCAGAGGGGTGCCTGGGTGGCTCAGTGGGTTAAAGCCTCTGCCTTGGGCTCAGGTCATGATCCCAGGGTCCTGGGATCAAGCTCCACTGGGCTCTCTGCTCAGCAGGGAGCCTGTTTCCCTTCTTCTTTCTCTCTGCCTGCCTCTCTGCCTACTTGTGATCTGTCTGTCAAATAAATAAATAAAAATCTTAAAAAAAAAAAAAAAAGAAGGGGATTCAGAAATCTAGCACAGCCCCCTCACTGTCATGAGGAGGACTGAAGCCCTGGGATGTTACCAGTCTCTTAGTGCTCATGGCTATTCCCCCAAGCCTGGGGTGCTGGCAGTTTCCCAGGTGTTGTCTTCCTCTTATAAAACTTTTTGACATCTCCTACTAGTTCACCTAAAGTAGAAAGGTTTGTGAGATAAGAAGAAAATATACTTTTCAAATTATTTCATTCATATGAAAAGACTGTCTTTTAGTTTCCAGTTTTGTTCACTGCGTTCACATGAGAACAAAATAAGTATTATCAGGCTGCTAAAAGGTACCATGACATTTCACAGACTGGAAAGATTTTAAATGTTAGCCAACCAGGTTACATTGCTGAGTGCCAGATTAAAAACCACTGGATTTATTTTTAGGATTTGTTTATTGGGTGTTTTTTGTTTGTTTGTTTTACATATATGCATTTAGTGAGGGGTAGTATGGTTTTCTTAAGAGCATATCGAGCTTTGTGTGGAATCCTGGCTCTCTCTTTTTCAGTATTTGGCACTACTGACATTTCCCTTTGTGTAGAATAGCTCTCTGCCTTCACACACTGCTGGCATTTCTCCATTCACTCTGGGGGCTCTATATAAAAATGCTGATGCTTCCCTTCTTTAGCTAAACTTAAACTGTTGGGAGCTCCTCAGGGTTGGGTGCTAGGCTATTTTTCGATTCAATAGTTTCTCCCAGGTGATCTTCGGACTTAAATTATATTTAAATGCTGGTGACTTCCCGGAATCCTGACCTCTCATTCTAAGAGTCATCGCACACATCCGCACAGACACTGAGCTGCACAGCTTGCTGCCTTTGGTCTATGATGTACAACCCGCGCAACTGTACATGGAAGCCCTCTCTGAGATCTGGAACTCCCTATATAAGTACAAATTTAGTAGATCCACTTGAAATGACTCATCGACACTTGATTGGTACTTAGATCTTTAGATCTTTATCTCAGAATGAGAGTCATGGCTTGGTGAAAGTTTACAAATATAGCTCCCTACTCACACAGTTTCTCTAGTTACCTTGGTGAATTACAACCATGTTCTGCATATACTTAGTTTTCAAGGAAAAAACCTAGTTTCAGTACACTGTGATCGTTCAGTATGTAAGTTTCCATCAGATATCAGTGTAAGGTAGGTTTTCTCTCTGGGAATTACAGGGAAGACCAAAAGTACCTGGAATATTCCAAGTGCATAATAAGTATGTGCTGAAAGAAACAGTCAACAGATGAAAAACTGACACATTGAGGTTCTTGAACCAGCAATATAGACTCATCAAGACCTGAGAGACTGACATGGTGGACCTCGCTGACATCTCAGATCTTCTAGCTCTTTTTAGTACTAAAAACGTGATGCTGGCCAGCATCAAAACATCAAAAGGCTTTGTTAATAAATGCAAAAACTCAAAAAGTCAAGGCACAGTGCAGGCCTACCTTTTGGACTAGAACAGGATCTGGGTCAAAATCTCAGTGCTTTAGGTAAACTTTGTTACCTGAATTTACCCCAGATCTTAGGAGTTCACTGGGATAATGCTGAGCAGTATTGCCATAGCCCTTGCTCTGGTACCACTTTCCCAACTAACATGTATTCATGGTTTTCAGAGCTGGATGTTTTTGTTTTGACTCTTCTGGAAGAATGAAAACATAAGTATACGAACAAAATAAATTATTCTCTGCTGGTAACTGGGTTGTCATTCATTCTAAGTACAAAATTCTGATATGTTTTTGTAGTTTCTTATACAATGAAATACGAAGAATCATCTTACAATAATTTGGCCATCACTAACAACTATAAAATTAACTGCCCCAAGGGTTTTTCCAATTTAAAGAGGGTTACATTGCTCATTTGCATGTTGATTAGCATTCACTTTAAAAAGTGCAATTCCTCTGCATCCAACATTTAATGGCAAACTTAGCATATCTAAGCATTAAATTTAAAGGGATCACTGCTTGGTTTATTAGATATTTTTGGATAATAAGCTCATTATTTCATGCTATCTCCAAATATTAAAACTACTGATGTATTTCCTTTCCTTGACATAAAGTTTTTTTTTTCTCCCCACAGGATGGCAGGTACAGAATTTCACAATAAAACTCAACTATCTTTACAAATGTGTAGGTTTAAAATAAAGAATGATGCAAGCTGACATTTACAACTGGAATTTGTTTCTGTAATGCAAAAGCAATCATTGGCCTGTGTTCAGTGGCATTTAATAATTTAAGTTTTTCTCCTGCAGCACTGCATTATATAATACACAGTTATTTAATGAGAAAATAAAGAGCATTATTTAACCCTTCATCAAACTCATAAACTCTACATTTCAACATTTAGAAGATCAATGCATAATTAAGTAATAACTTATTACAAACATAACAAAAATAATTAAATAGAATTTTCATGTTATATATGCTTTAGAAACAGTAAGCACCTTGATAAGTAGGGGTTTTGGCTTTTACTTAAGCAGAGATTAAATTCAAATATTGTATAATTTTAAGTTGTCTTATTTTATTTTGTTTTGTTTTGTTATAGTGCAAGAGATGAGCTTAAGGCTTCTTGTATTTAGAGTCAAAAATATTCAGTTTACCACCAGCAAGTTCTATATTGGTCATATATTGGAAACAAGGGTAATTTGGTTAATTGCTTAGTGACATAAACGTAGGGATGATAAAGGAGAAAGTAGGTAATTATCTGTATCCATGTGAAGCAGCGGCAGAGCCAAACATTCTGTAACTATATAGATTCATTCAAACCACTTGAAGATCCAGTGATAACTTACTTATTTCCACCAATACACATAAATGTAGCCATTATCTTACAGTTCAGTGTCTGTATGTACTCAATACTCTGCTAGGTGCTGGAGATGAAATAATAAATAATCTAATCCCACCAATTTTGGATAAAAAAGAAGTTAAGAGTTAAGTAAATTATAAGCTCTGAAAGGAATATGTATTGGGTGCCATGACAGTTTCTAGTAAAGGGATTCAGAATGCTTTGATCGATCAGGACAAGCTTTGTAGGGGACCTACAAGATGAGGAGGAAACAGATGAAGGAAAGAAGGAGGAAATGAAGGAGGAAACAGGTGAAGAGAATTTGGTGGAAAGTGTGAAATATCACAGTGCATCACTCTTCTAGGGGGAAAATTTAAAAGAAAAAGAGAAAGATGGGCTCTTCCACAGCCTTTCACTGAATATTCTTCTTCTTCTCTGCAGTGTTTATAGTGATTCAAAAGGACTGTGGGAAAAAGAGACTTCCACTAGAGGAATATATATGACTGGTGATAGAATCATAGACAATGATATCAGAGAAATAAGTGAACTCTTCATAAGCAACCCTCACGTTTTGTCACACTGAGGATCTCTCGTATGGCTCTGTCCATCTAGTGTGAAATAACTCCTCTTAACTGAACTACAGAGGAAACAAAATTATATCTGGGAGAGAGTACTTGGCAGTAAAAGGTAACATTTCTTTTCCTTTCTTTCTTTCTTTCTTTTTTTTTTTTTTCTATAACATTTCTTTGAATTAGATGCCATGTTAATGGAGTATGCACTGTAAGCCAGGCTCTGTAGTCATTTAATTTTCTCCAAATCTAGGTGTTTTTACTCCTTAATACACGAGAGACCTATACTTGTAAGAATATTCGTGAAACAGACTCTGTGACAGGGACTGGAGGGCAAAGAATATATTTGGGAGGGCTTGGAAAAGCTGGAGGGGAACACTGGTGCAGAGGGACTGGTGCAGAGAAAGGACGGAGGCCAGTAAAGGGTGGGCTAAGAAACTACAGGCGAAGCTTCATTGCACGGAAGATCCTCTGGAAGGGAAGACTCCCATGTCTCCAGAATTCTCCTGTTAAAAGAGAAAGGGACTGGGATATTTAAGCTCAGGAGAGTCCTTCATTTGGGTCTCTGGGGCTGGGATGGTGTTAGTCCAGCCTCTTATCTCTTATACATAAAAGCAGCATAGCCTTCTGTGGTTTCAGGTGGAAAAATGAAAACAAACGACTCAGGCACAAAGTTGCAGCCATTGAGGGCTGAGAGAGCCTGAGAACACTGAAAGCTCTGAGTCACGGGGATGGGGCATTGCTACCATCTGCTACAGGTATGGCACAGTGTGGAGTAGCCACTAAAAACTAAATAAGCAGAGGGGTGCTTGGGTGGCTCAGTGGGTGAAGCCTCTGCCTTCGGCTCAGGTCATGATCTCAGGGTACTGGGATCCAGCCCTGCATCTGCCTCAGGCTCTCTGTTCAGCAGGGAGCCCTTTTCCTCCCTCTCTCTGCCTGCCTCTCTGCCTAGTTGTCATCTCTGCCAGATAAATAAACAAAATCTTAAAAAAAAAAAAAAAAGAACTAAATAATAAAGAAAGCACGGCTAGAAACGAGTTAAAATGAGGTGAGTCTGTAGTGCCTTTAAAACAATATGCCAAGCACATTTTGAAACACTAAAGACCCATCTTCTTAAAACCAGTGGCTAAAGCAATTACACATTACAATGAAATAGGAAAATTTTGAAGTGCTGAGCAAGAAATTATGCTCTGCCCCCAAGGTTTGAGATCGTGGTCTAATATTAATAACTTGGAGTAGAGAGTTGAGTAAGATGAATATGAAATTAGAAAAAAAATCTAAGTTTAGAAAAGAAGTAAAAGCAGTTGAGATGTTCCAAATATAAAATGAATGGTATATGCAGAAAGTATAAGAACTACTTTAGTTATAAATCAAGCAAGAGGGGCACCTGGGTGGCTCAGTGGGTTAAGCCGCTGCCTTCGCCTTCGGCTCGGGTCATGATCTCAGGGTCCTGGGATCGAGCCCCGCATCAGGCTCTCTACTCAGCGTGGAGCCTGCTTCCCCCTCTCTCTCTGCCTGCCTCTATGCCTACTTGTGATCTATCTGTCAAATAAATAAATAAAATCTTAAAAAAAAAAATCAAGCAAGAGGTCAGTAGGAAAAAATTCACTTCTCAATTATAAATAGCAGACGTTATTTATTTATTTAATTAAAAAAATTTTAGCAGACTTTATTTGAAGAGAGACAAGACATATGGCCAACGTATAATGATTTTTCACTTAAAAAAAAAAGTAGCCATAAGACTTAATGCCAGTGGCACAAAACACACACTTTTTACAGAAAAAGAACAGAGGGAAAAGGCCTTTCAGCTGACCATGGGCTTCATATAAATAATCATAGGCAAAGCTCACATAACCATGAGGGAATTTATAGACATATCCCTTCTAAAAATATTTCAGAATTAACTTGCAAAAATTGGAGGGAAATAAAGTGTGTGTGTGTATACTTTATATATATATATACACTAAATATATATTCTTTATTTATAGATTTATATTTATATATATATAATATGCATATTATATATATAGTTTGAAAAATATATATAGAATATTTATATTTAGTATATATATAAACTATATATATAAAGTACATATATAAAGATTTATATGTATACATATATATTTATATATAATATATATATTATATATTAGTATTATTAATATGTAATTATTATGTATAATATATAATTAATATATTATATATAATATATATGTATATATAAACCTTTATATATATATACATATATAATATATATATTATATATTGGATAAAAAAGATATATAATATAAAAGATATATAATAATATATAAAAAGATATATAATACTATATATTATTATATATATTTATATATAAAGATTTATACATATACATATATTATATATAATATAATATTAATTATATATTATACATAATAATTACATATTAATAATATATAATATATATTATATATAAATATATATGTATATATAAAAATCTTTATATATAGTATATATATATACACTAAATATAAATATTCTCTCTATATATATTTTTTCAAACTAGAAAAAAAGGCTAGGTTCTGTCAGTACTAACTAGAAACATGACTTTGGAAAATTCTTGCACACCTATAGACCCTAGTTTCCTATTTACAAAATGATAGTTTACATGTGACAGTTTGTAGGGTAATGTTTAAGAGGGAAGCCTTCTAAATATACTAATAATTAGAACTGGAACTTTTATTCAATATATTTGCAATAAATGAATTGTTATTTCATCTCTATTGAATACAAAATTTATGGTAAAAAGACGGAGAAGTATATATTTTAACTTAGAATTTAGATATGATCTATCAATGTGATACTGTGCTCGCCTCAAATTAAACACTCAGTGAATACGAAGATAACATGTGTCTTGAAAATGGTCTCAATAATTCAATAATAATAATAATTCAATACAATTTTCAAAACCACTAGAATAAAAGTCAATCTGCTACATTCTACATATATCAAGAAACTCCATGTTGTTAGAAGAATAGTAAAAGTGTAAGTAAAACTTGTATTCTCCATGTCAGTGAGTGTATCTCTCTAGCATAAATAAACTGATCTGTGCGTCTGAGCCCCTCTGGTCTATCCCGATTACCAACCCCAGAATTGGTGATTCAAAAGCAGCAGCTTACCTATCAGAATGCTTTTAAAGAGCTTAATTTGACATTCAAGTGATACATACCTTATTGTATTCACAAGCACCATAAACCAGCCAGCCCCATACATCTGAGGCATTTTAAAAAGAATAGGATTGAAAATAGGACTTTAAAAAGTTGAAGCGTTATGCTCCTCTGAAGACATGGGAAGGGCAGAAAAACCACAATTTACTACAAAACGGAAGAAAAAGGGGGAATAAGGATTTAAACCAGTCCTGCCCCTGAACCCTGGCAGACCAGCCCTCTCCCAAGGCAGAGAGAGAGCCT
>RCUC01085937.1:0-11723 GCA_003697995.1 Taxidea taxus jeffersonii
TCAGTTTCCTTCTCTATAAAATGGGTATTAAAATCTCCTCTAGGAAGATGGTGAGGAGCAGCCACAGCGGACACACACCTGCTGGTTTTGTACATGTCATCTAGTGCCGGTTCCACGGACACCGGCCCCTCTACCCCACCCACCCACCCACCAGCTCAGGCCACCTGCTCACCCACACGCCAGCCCCAAAAATGTCTCCAGCCAAACTAAAATAAACTACAGAGGCCTCTCCCCGCTCAGGCCCGGGCCCTCTGCTCTGCCTCATTCATCACCTGCCTGCCGCCTGTGCATAAGTGCCCTCAGGGATTCCTGCGGTGAGTGGCAGAGTGATGACAAGACCAGGACAGCCCAGCCCACAGTCCAAGTGCCCGTGCCTGCGGGAGCGAGGGCTCGAGTCGTCCTAACCGGCCAGGCACCCAGGCTCCTTCACTGGGCTGCGGGAGAGGAGGGCCCTCAAGCCTGACAGCAGGCCCAGGCCCAGCTTGAATGGGTTTCTTTTTTCAGCCCCTGAGAAGAGAGGCAAGGCGGAGGGAAAGGCCTTCAGCCTCCCCTTCCTGCCAAAGTCAACAGGGAAGGCCACTCGCGGCTCCCTGGTGGTTTGCTGGGACGTTTAAAGAGTTTGACAGAATTATCTGATTCACTCAAAAATATGCTAAGAGGGCCTGACTTCATGACCAAATTTATTTACCCTGGCTCAGAGAAGACGCCGAAAGGGCGGGTTTTTTCCCCCAGCCCATACGAGGTATGAAGCCCTCAGTCTGCCAAGCCAGTGAGGTTTTATATTAATTTTTATAGGTTCCAATTGAAGCAAAAATATTTGATTTAGGAATCATTTGCATGACTCAGAAGAGGAGCTCCAGATGATCTTTTTTCCTTTTAAAGAGTTCAGGTAGAGCCGTGTAACCTCAGCCTGCATGTCGGCTGTGGAGAGAGTCGTGTTCTGTTTAATTTCACTGGCTGTGAAGGTGGCAAATGTGAATTTATGGCAGGTTTCAGACAGGAAAAACAAACTTTGAGAATGCGTGGTGTTTTTTTTTTTTCCTCCTTCAGATCTGGTTCTCCTTAATTCTGCAGTGCTGTTAATCTCTGGGTTTTGTAGCTGAGCGATTAAAAAACCCGTTGGTTAGTATTTATCGGCTGTTCACGGTGTCCCCGACCCAGGGCTGAGCATGGCGCCCCTGAGAGGCGAGGCCCAGCCCTCCCGCAGGAGCTCCCAGGGCAGGGGACTGGCAGGAAGTCAGGGAAGGGCTGGTGTGGGTGCAAGCTTGGGGCGGGCGTGAGGCAGGTGAGCACCACGCAGCCAGCCTGAAGGGGGGTAGGTCCCCTATGGGCCACCCCGCAGCTTCCCCATGGGCCACACCTCGGTGCAGCCTCAGCCAAAGAACCTGCTGTGAGGACACACGGCTTATGCACGGCCCATCACAGCTCATAGACCGCAGCGGTAGACCCTCTCCCACTTGACGCCTCTGTGAGAGGAGCCTAAAAATAGTCATGAGGATGATAAGAAGTCACAGGGCCTTGATGAGGATTCAGTTCGTCAACTTGACGCTGAGAAGGTATCTGCAGTGTGTGAGATGGGGGGCTGGGGACCAGGGGCCCAGCACAGAGGCCCTGTGTCACCTTCAGCACACTCACAGCGGTGGGGTTCCAGACATGGAGTGATAGCAGTGAGCAGAGGGTGCCCAGGCTGGAGGGAGCAGGTGGGGGGGAGCCAGCAGGGCTACAGACCTGGGGCCCACTGGCCTCTCCCTAAATCTTTCTCCATTTCAGGATAACCTTGCTTCCCTGAGAGAAAGGAGCTGATCTGTCCCCCTAAGACGTCATGTTTAGAGGGTAGGCAAGGGTAGTGTTTCTGGCCTATAAAGGTCACCTTAGCTGAGACATTAGATTTGTAGTATATTTTAATGTGGATGGTCCAACAGATCCAAAGGCAAATCAGAGAGTGGACACTCTGAGCTCCCCCTGCCTCTTCCTGCAATGCACATAAGGGGCTGGTCCCCAGAGCCCCCAGGGCCAGGTTGATTCCTGTGAGCAGACCTTAAAGGCATAGGGAGCAGCATGAGGAAAGACCCCATGCTGTATGGACATGCCATCCAGTTAGATAATCCGCCTGGACTTCGCTGCAGTCAAGTTGACAAAACAGGTCTCAGCTTCCATGACCTTATTCCAGACTGTGAGCTTCCAGAGAGCACAAACTCAAGCCTGCCTCACCTCAGGCTCTGTATGAATAAAGGTAGTGAGCCCCCCGTCACAGGAGGTATGCAAGTGCAAGGTGTGGGGGACACTGTGTGGGGGAAGAAAGCCCAGCTTAGACATCAGAACTATCTGCTGGGTTTTTTTCCCAACATCTTTATGATAATGATGCTTGTTCATGGAGTGGCTAAGAATACACGTGACATCATGCTATGTCCACTTTGACTTATTTAATTTTACTCTCATCCTAACCTGTGAGGTCAGTGTGGCCAGGACTAACCTGGTAAGCCGTGTCTCTGAACCTTGCTGTTTTGATGTGTGAGGTGGACACAAGAACTTCTCTCCCAGGGCCTGAGGTGAGGCAGGGACTCAGTGGGTGGTGACTCTTAGTACTGTGGGGCTGTCAGGGCAGCTCTTCTGGGGCTTGTCCTCCCAGTGGCCAGAGCGCAAGTGCAGAGTGAGAGCAGCATGGTCCTGTGGGGGTGGCTGGTACTTCACGCAGGTCACAAGAATTGCGGTGTCCTAGCTGGAGAACACAGCAACCCTGGGAGCAGCACAGGGCTCACAGACATTAAGCATCTTGTCTGAAGTCACAGCCAGTGAGAGCAGATGGGGTTTAAAACAGTTCTGTCAACTCCAAAGTTGTTCTAATAACCAGTGTTCCTTGCTGCTTGCCAGTCCTAAATACCAGATAGAAGTTCTTTACTGATCCCTTTGGCCTTTCAAGCTTAGACGACTTTCAAATTTAATTCCAGTTTGGACATAATCTGGAGTAAAAGCTTCCTCTTCTAACAACACTGTCTTAAGTAAGAACAGATAAGGTGGTGAGCTCCTTATGGCTGGAGGGAAGCAAGCAGCAGCAGCCATGCCTTTGGCCCCCCGGCCCCCAGAGCCTATCCTGCTGATGACTGCCTCTGTTCTCTCCAGGTTGGGACCCAGCCTCCTCTCCCCTATGGTCAGCCCACTGAAGGGGCTCGGGCCACCACTGCTGCCACCATCCTCTCAGAGCCATTCTCCGGGGGGCCAGCCCTTCCCTACACTCTCCAGCAAGCCACCCTATCCACCTTTCCAGAGCCCTCCACCCCCACCTCTGCCCAGTCCACAAGGTAAGCTCTGGCTGGGGGCCTCTCTCCATACATACCCACTGACTTCTGCTCAGGGTGCCCGAGGGGAATGGGGCACTGATCGGGGAGACAGTGGGGCATCAGAATGAGGGAGGGCACTGAGCGTCACTGTGGGAGAAGCCAGGAGTCAAGTGACCCAACACACCTAGTTGGGGGCACTTCCTTGAGGAAATTCCATTGGAGGGGTGGGCAAGAGTTTGTTCCATTGACAAGGCATGGAAGGGAACAGCATTGGCACTGACCGGGTGGGAACAGCCTGCTGCTTGAAGGGACAGTGAGCAGGCGTCTCAGGAGGTGGGGGTGGAGGGCTGACAGTCCCTTCCCTCAGAGTGCTGCGTCAGCCACAAATGACTCCAGTCAGGGGCCGCCACATGAGGCCACCTTACCCTCCCCTTCCAGTGGCTGGCAGAGCTGGGAGAGGGGTCCAGGACCGCTGGCACCTTCTCCCCCTGGAGCTCTGTTCTCTCCTTCACACCCAGCGTAGAGGGACAGGATGATATGGGAGACTGCACAGCACAGCAGGGATGGCCCCCTTCACCCCCGGGCACTCATCCTTCGCTAACGCAGCCCCTGCTGCTTCCCTTTGCAGGGTACCAGGGCACCTTTCACTCCATCCAGAATTGCTTCCCTTACGGCGACTGCTACCGGACAGCTGAGCCAGCAGCCAGCGGGGACAGTCTGGCTGGGGAAGCCCACAGTTTCAACCCCCTGCGGCCCAATAGCTACCACGGCCTCAACGCACCTTTACCTGCCACCGGTAAGACCCACCTGCCTGCTTCCCTTCCCTGACCGCCTACCACGGCCCAACCCTGGGCTGAGTGCTTATGCACATTGTCCCGAAGCCCTGGGACGGCCCGAAGAGGCAGAGTTATCCCCACTTGATGGAAGGAGAAATCAAGGCTCCCAGAGGTCCCAGGACCCCCACAGAATTGGGATTGGCATCCTGCCTGTCTCCAGATCAGTGTTCCTCCCATGTTGTCACGGCTGCTACGTGTCTGCACGCTGGCAGGTTTCTGAAGACAGAGAAGAATCAGGGAGCTTGCAGTCTAGCTGTTGTTGCCCTTTAACTATTTACTGAGCACCTACTGTATGCCAGGCACAGTTGTAGACCCTGGGGGTACAGCAGGGAAAGAGACAAAGACGGATCTCTGTTGAACAGATGAAATGAGGCTGGAGTGGCCACACTACTAGGAAAGGACAGAGCCTAGAGGTTGTGCTTGTCCCTTGTGTGGCATCTGTGTCTGCCCTGTGGAGCCCTGGGCCTTCTGCAAGTAAGGGTACCGCTGCAGTGGAGAAAGCCAGTGACGGGCCAGGGTGGACGGGCTCAGACCAGCAGAGCTGAGCCGATCAGAGCTGGGGCATCTGAGGGCTGGGGCCAACCCTCCCCGAGTTCCTCAAGCCAAGCCCCACCCTAAGTCAGCCTCCAGGCCTGCGGCCAGCTGGAAGCTACAAGGCGTGGGCAGGATGGGGGTCTCAGACAAAGGGGAGCCTGAGGTCCCATGCCAGAGGCCCCTTGGGCAGCTCTGGGTGTGTGCAGCTGGGAGTAGAGGATTAAGGACATAGGAACAACAATAAGGCCATAGACGAGCATCCAGAAGCCTGTGGGTCCATCTGCACGTGGGTCCCTGTGTTCCTGTTCGCACACATGCTCTCCCGTCTGTGTGTGTCTTCTTTCTTCACACATTTGTGGTGCGTGTCCATGGTGCCTGTGCATATCATAGGGCCCGTACAAGCAGGTTCCAAGCAGTACAAGCCCCCCTGAGTGTTTAAGGAGCTCATAGGGCACAGGTGCTCATGTTCATGCATGTGCAGATTCATGCTTATGCTGGTGTTCATGTGCTATGTACGCACGCATGCTCCCTACCCTTTATTCCCATCTGTACACACACTGCATTGCCCTGTTCCCATCCCAGGACTCCTATCTGTGCACACAGACTGCGTTCAAGCATGCTGTAAGCGCGCTGGGGGTGGGGGCGTGTCACCTATGTGCGTCATAGGCAGACGTGTACCCTCTCCCGGGGTGGGGGGCACATGTTTCTTCTTTGCACACGCGCGGGTTGGCGTGTGATGAGGCAATGGCCCCATTCCCAGCACTGCCGGCTCTCACCCTTCATCCTTCCCCTGCTCCATGCAGCCGGCGGCGAGGTTTCTGGGCTTAGCAGCAGGAACAAAGAACGAGGACAGGCAAGAAGCAGCTTCCATGCCCCACACCAATGTAGTGGATTCTTGTGGCCTCCTTTCTCCCCTGCTATCTGGGTGGCAGCCCAGCATTCGGGTCCCATCCCAGGACCCACAAAGCTGCCTACACCTCCCACCAAGCTGAGAATAGACATGGACTGATCCAGACTTAGAGGGTACCATTGTGGGGCCCCAGGAGTAGTTCAGATTAATCCCACTGCACAGATGGAAAGACTGAGGCCTGCCTATGTTAGGCTATAGAAATTTGTGACAGCAGCTCAGGGACCCGGCTCTTAGGACAGGGACTAGATAAGACCCTCCAGGTTGAGGGTCTCTGAGCAGTGACCCCCTCAGACAGCACGTCCAATGGAAGAATCAGGTTTCTTGGGTCTCAATGGATCTGGGTTCACATCCCAGTTCCCCCACTGACAAGCAGTTGGCCTTAGGCAAGGGTCTTGGCCTCTCTGAGCCTGTCTTCTCAGCTGTAAATGGGATAGTGACTCCTATATCACAGGATTGTTGAGAAGCTTAAGTGAGCTAAGACTTCAAGAGCCCTCAGTAAGAACCCAGTAAGTGCTCATCTCCTTTGGGTTTCTTGTGTCTGGTTGGGTGAAGGAACCTGAAAGGGTGGAGATGGGCTGGGTTCCCTCTGCCAGGAGGGTACAAGCCCCCAAGGGCAAGAACTGTGATAGCCCTCCCTCTCTTCCCTGCATTCTGCCCTATAGTCCAGCACTGGGTGACGGATTGCCCCAAGCCAGCCATCTGTCTGTCCAGCTGCCCGGGCCCTTTGGGGGAGTGCTAGGCCTAGAGCGCCTCCTCTCACCCACCAGCTCCATTTTTTGGAAGAGTAAAGCTTCAGAGTAGATCCTGCGGAAGGGACACTGTGAGAGGGACCCTGGGCAGGAGGTTGGGGCCAGGGGGCTGGGAGAAGACGATGGGGCAGAGCCCCTGCATTCTCCAGCCTGAATCCTATTCCCCACTATACCCACAGGCTACGAGGCTCTGCCACCACAGCCATCCGAAGATATGGCGTCCAGCGGCCCTGAGGACTGCGGCTTCTTCCCCAACGGGGCCTTTGACCACTGCCTGAGTCACATCCCGTCCATCTACACGGACACCTGAAGGAAGGCCCTGTCTGCCCCTGCCCCCCTGTATGGCAGACACTGCCTTGCCCACTGGCCGTCTGTCCCCACCCTCTGGGCACCCAGCCTGAGCCACCAGGCCGCAGCTCCCCACAGACTCAGGGTGCCAGGCTGCGGCGGCTGCCAGCACTGGCCAGGAGCACTGGCCTGAGCCCGAGATGGCGGCGCGGGGGTGCTCATCAGGATCCGTGAGCTACAACATTCCCTTGCCTGTGTTTTCCTTTTCTCTCCCCAACGGTTTTGAAATCACAGACCTCGTGTACATAAAATGTACAGAACTTCTTTTCCATTCCCCTTCCAGTTTTATATTTTGGGTTTTTACAAGAAAAACATTAAAAACTGGAAACAAGACGTGGGGGCCTGGTTGTGCCCGCGAGGGGGCGTCGAGGCTGAGGCAGGCAGCAGGGTGGAGGGGTGTGTAAGGGAGCCGGGGCAGGGGGCTCAGAAGCACAGGCAGGGGGGCCCGCCTCACACGGCCCGCAGCACCTGCTGGTCCCAGGACCATGCCACAAGGCAGGTGAGCAGACGAAGCCTAGGGCTCAAACTGAGACCCAGATCACCTGGCCTAGACCTTTGCTCTCTGCACTGACTTCTCAGCCGGTAGAACGCGCTTTCATGCTGGCTCTGGCTTCGGGTCAGCAGGGAAGGCCTGGCATGGCAGGGCAGAGTCCAAACAGCCTCCCGAAGATGGGGGTTAGGCTACAGACAGCATCCCCGCCGGGACACAGATCTCCACCCCAACCCACGCCTCTGGGAGGCGGGGAGGAAACCAGTTCTGAGGGCACCGAGGCTCACTCGGGGCTGCTGTCCTCCCCTGCCTGGCTCCCTCTCCTTCGTCTAGGCCTGGACAGGTGGTCTGGACAGTGTCCTGCATCTCACCACGTCACCCTGAAGGTCACCTGGTTAAAAAAAAAAAGAAGAAGAAGAAGAAGTCCTCCAGGAAAAATTCCTACCTTGGCATTGCCGAAGTGAAATGAAATAAGGGAAGTCGCAGGTATTGCAGACCTACTGTGTGCCGGGCTCTCAGCCGGCTCTGCGGAGGAGCATCCTGTCCTGAGGCAGAGCTGTCAGGAGTCAAACCCAGTTCAAAGGCTGGGGCAGGGAGGCAAAGCAAGGTGGAAAGATCTAGTCAATCCCTTCTCTTTTTTTTTTAATGGTTTATGTATTTTAGAGAGTGCTGTGGGGGGGAGGGGCAGAGAGTGGCTTAAGCAGACTCCACAGAGCGGGCGGAGCCCGACTCGGGACTTGATTCCACAACCCCAAGATCACAACCTGACCTGAAACCAATAGTCGGATGCTTAACCAACGACACCACCCAAGCGCCCCCAATCCTTTCTTTATAGAGAAGGAAGCTGAGATTCAGAGAAGCCACCTAGCCAAGCGGTGACAGGACTAAGGCTGCCACCTGTATACATGCCCAGTCTCCCCCTGCAACCTAGGGAGGCCATGTGTCCTGCTCTGTGTCCAGGCCAGCCTGTGGGGACTGTGTCTGGGGCTCCCTTCCCTCTGCCTCCTAGCTGTTTCTAGCCAGTGAGGAGCCCAGCATGGGAAGGAAGAGTGTCCCTGGTCAGGCTCTGTCCTCATTCAAGACCCTGGCTCCAACCAAGTGGCCCTCCCACAATGTGCCAGTCACAGCAGCAACCTCCTGTCCTCCCTCTTCAGACCTGGGCTGGAGGCTGAAACTGCTCCTGCTCTTAGGAAAGTCAGGGCACCGCACTGTCCCTCGTCGGTCTGCCAGCCATCCACACTGTTGTATGTGGCCCTTTCCTTAAACCCTCCTCACCTGCCCCCATCAGAGACGCATCTGTTTCCTGCCGGAGCCTGACTGTGACCCCATTTTATAGATGCAGAGATTGAGGGACCTGAAACAGCCAGAGGGTGGTAGAGCAGGGATTCAAACCTGGGGATGGGGCTCCAGAACACACGCCCTCACCCACGCCCTAAGGACTCGGGGCAACCTGGCTCCTACCTCCTGCTCCCAGAACAGGCCCAGTCCAGCACTCCAGTGGGGAGATTCTGACCTAATGCCACACAACACATGGGCATCTGGGATGAGGACCCAGGGCTCCTGACTCCCAGGCTCCCCTGTCCCCGTAGTCCCATCCTCCACTGGTTTTATGGAACTAATTAGGTCGTGGCAAAATTCCTTTAACAGAGATGTTTCAGAATCAATACTGCATGTCATTGTAAGCACTTAATCCACTCCAGATAAGCAGAATTAAGCTGTACAATGAGGACATATTTCTATTAATAATGAAAGGGCTGCGCCGTGAGCAGGAGAACACACAAGGAGCTGGCAGTTGGATCCCATTTAGTTTCTGAGAGAGAGAGGGGGAGAGGGGGACAAAGGCAAAAAGAAACAAAAGAGAGAAAAGACAGATGAGTGAGCTGGAGACAAAGGCCCGGCACACAGTAGGAACTTAGTCATAGCAGCTTTCATCCTGACCCTGAGCTGTAGATGTGACTGCCCCCTTCCCCTGCTGGGGTCTCCGATGAGCCTCCGCTCCTCCTCTTGGCACCCGGAGCCCTCCCGCCTCCCAGACGCCAGCAGGTCTCCATCCTAGTCTAGGGAGCACAGCAGCGGCTGGGCCCCTGGGGCAGGATCTGCCAAGAGACTGGACCCGAGCTCCCTTCCCGGCCATGCTTTCCTCGTCCCTTATTTAGGAAACACTGAGAACCACGGCCCCTCCTGAGCTCTGACCAAGTGCCCAGGCCTGCGGCCAAGACTGTGCTGCCATCACAGGGCAGGGTGCTTACTGCTCACCACCCCCGCCAACTCACAGGAGTTTCGGGTCAACTGGAAGTGGTTAGTATCTCGTACCTGGAGCAGCCCTGGGGGATGGACCACCACCTGGGGCCCTGCGGGGTCTATAGGGCAGTGGAGCTGAGTCTGCCCAAGAGCCCCCAAAGCGGGACCCAGGGTACAAGCATGGTGCCCTGGCCAGCCAGGTGACCGCACTGCCCTTCCAGCCCAGCCACTCAGGGCGGCCGCTGCTGCCCTGCCCTTTGTCCAGTCCAGGCTGAGACTGATCTGTCCCCCACTCTGCCTCATTACTGTCTCCATCAGGAGCCGTCTGTCTTCCATCTCTTTCTGTCCCTCTTTTTTCTGCCCCCCTCTCCCTATCCTCTGTCCCCCTGCCCCTGTCTTCTGTCTCTCCCTATCCCTCTGTCTTCCTTCCCCCGTCCCTCTGTCTTCCATTGTTCCCTGTCCCTCTCTGCTTTCCCTCACTGGTCCTGCTAGTGCCCCAGCAGCTCTCTGCCCCTGTACCCTCCATCTCCCCAACTCCACTGAGCCCTTTTGTCCCCCCATTTCTCTCCTTTTCCCTTCCTCTGCCCCTCCCAGTTCACTCCCTGTGTCTCTTTTTCTTCTGTGTCTTTCTCCTACCTTCTTCAAACTGCAAGTCTTTCTTCTGTGCCCCATTCTCCCTGCCTTGCCCACTCCTCGGTGACTCTTGCCTCACAGTCTGTGGCCTAAGGCAACATAGAGCCCTAGTGTCTGGGGGAGAGGACCCAAAAGGGCATCCCAGGAGAGTGCTGGTGGGAAAGGCCCTTGGGTCAAGGGCCTCCGGTGACTCGACCCCTTCCACAACCACCTGCCAGAGGTCTCTGGGGACAGTGGGTATCAGGAACTTCCCTTCTGCCCTTCATGGTCAGGCCCGGGGTCCCTTGATGGCAGGCACAGGGGTTCCCCATCCCAGGATCTGCATGGACTCCCTCTGACTCCAGAGTCTCTGTTGCTGCTGGCTCTTGGGTTCCCCCTGATCCAGACCATTAGAACTAAGAGGCCTCCTGAGGCCACCGGCTCTGCCCTTTCCCCACAGATGGAGAAACCCAGGGCACACGGAGAACAGGGCACCGGGCAAGGGGAGGAGTGGGGGGGGTGCCTTTGGGACGCCCTTCTGCCTGCTGCTGTGAAGGGAGCGGGTGAGGCTCCTCCTGGAAGCTCAGGAGGTGGGTCCTGCTCTGCCCTCCTCATAGCGGGCTGCTCGGCCCCTGCAGCACACAGCAGGCGCTCAGTACTTGTTCATCGAATATATCCATGGGGCGTGAGAGCCAGGAGCGAGGGACGCGGGACCCGTCTGTACAGAACCTCGTGCAGATTGGGGCCACAACACGTATTTGTGAGCTCACCGCCCCGTCCAGCCCCTCATTTTCCAAATGAGAAGACTGGTCCCAAGAGTATGATGTGTCCACAGTTTACAGAACAGGTCAGTGGCCAGCAGTGGAGAACCCAGGCCTCCAGCCAGCCTCTGCCCAGCCCATCCTGCAGGCCCACCTGAACGCCCACCACATCCCTTTGCCTTCCGGCTCAGCCAGAACCGACGTTGTCAGGACAGTCCGCAAGGTGAGGGTCATTAGCCCATTTTGCAGAGTTAAGAACTGAGTCCCAGAGAGTGAGGGCAGAGCTGGAATTCCAGAGCTGGTCTGTGGCCCCAGCGCTGGGCCCTGGGGCCCTACTGACTTGGGTCATGGAGAGCGGCCCGTGGAGATTTGGCGCACTCCCTTCTCTACCAGCCGGAGGGAACCGCTCGGCTTTTCCAAGTCCTGATTTATATACTCGCCTGTGCCGTCAGCCCTGCCAGGGATTTATAGGTTTCTAAGTGATCATGTCTCTCGAGGGAAATGCAAACGGGGCGTGAACCAGGAAGGAAAGGCTGTGGCCTCAGAGCCAAAACTCTTCAGTTTATTCCCAGGGGCCCCAGGCCCGTGGCGCAGCAGGCTCTGCAGAAGGTCCATCAAGGGGCCGGGGAGGCAGCGGGCCTCCAGGAAGCCACGTGCCAGGCCTTTCCACCAGGAGACGTGCCGGGTGTCTGCAGGAGGGTGGGGACTGCCTGAGCTGAGCTCCCACAGGGCTGGGGGAGCATGGGATGTGGGACTGGGTTTGGTCAGAGCAAGGAACAGGGCCAGCTGGGTTTCAGGATCATTTGGAGGAGGTGGGGGCATGAAGGGGATGGAAAGAGGCTTTGCCTCAAGTGGAAAAGGTTGAAGCTGGAGAATGGGCCCATTATACTCTTCTCCAGGGCTGGTTAAAATAATCTTTACACTTTTGTGGATGTTTGACATTTTCCAGAAAAAAAAAAAAAAA
>ML095881.1:0-45224 GCA_003697995.1 Taxidea taxus jeffersonii
AAATTCCTCATTGATAAGCCACAGTTCTCTCTTTAAACTTTCACACTGGTTATATTTCATGCAGTAGAAAACTATGACACAAGGTGACTGTTTTTTGTTTAACACTATCTCCTGCTAGTTTATTTTATGTAGGAATGCAGTATATTTTATGTAGGACTGCAGTATATAATACATATAACATACAAACTGTGTGTTAACCAACTGCTTATGTTACTGGTAAGAATCTTGGTCAGGAGGAGGTTATTAGTATAATAGTTTTGGGGGAACCAAGTTATATGCAGATTTCCAACTGCACAGCAGGTCAGTGACCCAACCCCTGTTTTGTTCAAGGGTCAAATGTATCATGAAATAATTACTACAATAAGGTTAGTTAACACCCCATTACCTCACATACTTACCATTTGTTTTTTGTGTGTTGAGAACATTTAAGATTTCCTCTTAACAACTTTCAAGTATATAATACAGTTAGTTAACTATAACTATTCATTGCTAACTACATGCTGTAAATTAGATCTCCAGAACTTATTTACCTCCTAGTTGTAAATCTGTACCCTCTGACCAGTATCTCCCCATTTCTCCCAGCCCCCAGCCCCGGCAACCACCATTTGGCTCTCTATTTCTGAGTTCAGCATTTTTAGATTCCACATTGAAGAGAACATATAGCATTTGTTTTGTTTTGGTTTTTTCACTTAGCATAATGCCTCCAATGTCCATCCATATAGTTGCAAAAGATAATATTTCCTTCTTTTGTGTGGCTTATTTTCCAGTGTGTGTGTGCGTGTGTGTGTTTCTTCATCCATTTATTTGTCAGTGGACACTTAGGTCATTTCCATGGCTTAGATATTGTGAATAATGCTGTAATAGATATGGGAGTGCAGATAGCTCTTCAAGATAGTGATTTCATTTCCTTTAGATATATAGCCAGAAGTGGGATTGTTGGATAATATGGTAGTTTTAATTTTCATTTTTTTCAGGAGCCACCATACCATTTTCTCTAGGGGCTATACCAATTCACATTCCCACCAACAGTGTACAAGAGTTCTCTTTTTCAAAAACGTTTTAAAATCTACCCTTTATTAGGTTAAAAAAAAAAACCACGAAGCCCCCCCATTATACAAAATTAACAAAAATTAACTCATACACAAAAGTTAACTCGAAATGGATTAAAGACCTAATCTAAGAGACAAAAGTAAAAAAACTCTTAGAAGAAAACATAAGGTCAAATTTTCATGTTTAGATTTGGGGATAGTTTCTTATACATGACACCAAAAGCACAGTCAACAACAAAAACAAAGAGAGATAAATGGACTTTAAATTTAAAAATTTTTTCATTAATGGACACTATCAAGAGAGTAAAAAGACAAACTACAGAATGGAAGATAATATTTGGATTATCACATATGGGATAGAGATTTAATATCCAGAATATATACAGAACTCTTACAACTCAACAACAACAACAACAAAAAAGACAAATGAACCAATTGAAAAATGGGCAAAGGACTTGAAGGAACATTTCTCCAAAGATGATACACACACAAATGGCCAATAAGCACATTAAAAGATGTCCAACATCATTAGTCATCAGGGAAATATAAATCAAGACCACAATGAGATATGATTTCAAACTTAATAGTATGGCTGTAAATAAATTAATGAACAAATGGATAAACAAACAAACAGAAATTACATGTGGGCAAGGATACAGAGAAATTGGGCCTTTGTACATTGCTGGTGGGAAGTACAGTGATGCAGTCACTGTGGAAAATAGTTGTAAGCATTCCTCAAAAAGCTAAGTATAGAGTAACTACATGACCCAAAAACTTCATTCCTAAGTATATGCCCCAAAAGACTTGAAAACAGGGTTTCAAGTAGATACTTGCCTGCCAGTGTTCACTGCAGCACTATTCACAATAGTCAAAAGGTGGAAACAATCCAAGTGTCCATTGACAGATGAAGGGATAAGCAAAATATGGTATCTCTACAACGGAATATTATTCAGCCATAAGAATGAATGAAATTCGGACACATGCTACAACATGGATGGAACTTGAAAACTTTATGCTAAAGGAAATAATCTAGACACAAAAATGAAAATATTTTATGATTCCACTTATGCAGGATGTCTAAAATAAGCAAATTAGATTATTAGACAGAATGTAAACTAGAGGGTACGAGGGGCTGAAGAAAGGGGGCACTGGGAAGTTATTGCTTAATAGGTACAAAGTTTCTGTTTGGGGTGATGAGAGAATTTTGGCAAGAGACAATGGTGATAGCTCTACAACACTGAACGTAATTAATGCCACATAATGTAAAATTGGTTAAAATGGCAGATTTCATGCCATGTATATTTTACCACAATAAAAATATTTGTTAAAAATCCATGAAATCAACTATTTTATTTACTATCTTCTCCCAATTTCCACTGTCAGATAAATGTCACTGAGATTAATAAGAAATGTGAAATTACTTTTGATGAAAGCAGGGAATGCATTACTAATTTATACCCAAGACCAAATACAGATGTTGTCAAAGTATAAATATTACCACCACATGGCATTAGTTCACAGGACACTCAGGAGACCACCCTGAATATGGAGCAAGGTTTCACAGACCACTGATCTAGAAGGAAATGTATTATGGAATATATATGCTCTGATTTTAGAAAGACAGATTTCCTTTTACCTTCTGATTTAATTAACTTTCTCTTTAAGACAATCCTATTATATGTGGATTTATTATAGTTGACATTAGTTCTTAAGAAGAAAATAAACACAGAAGGTAATGTGGGTTTTGAGTAAGAAAGTCAATTTAATGTCTCCTTGTTTAGAATTGGTGTTTTAAAGAAGAAACCCATAAATTCAAACTATTTCATGGTTTTATATTGGGAACCAGTTCATCATAATACAGATTATTTAAATATTGCCAATAGATTCCAGTAAAATTTTGAAACATGGGAGTACAGGTAACATTTTTTTGAAATCACAGGTCTTTCTTTATGCTGAATATATATTTTGAACATGCAAGGAAACAGTGTATTTCAAAGCCCATTAGAAATTCAGATGCAGAATTTCCTTTCATCTGATCATGTAGAAGTGGATTAATACAGATAATATGAACAGAGAAAAATAAAAAGATGTCATGTTGGATATTCAATAATCCATTACTCAAAGATAAAAGTTTTCTAATAGCCATTAAAAAGAAAATCAAAGAATACATAAATTTTAATTTAGCATAGCATTGTATCACATCATAGTTAATGGGAAGCTTCCGAAGCATCTAGCAACAGATGGGTTACTGGTCATTTCCTAAGAATTTAGAAATGCCAAAGGTAAAGAAAATTACACCATTCCAAAAAGCTTTTTAAATAAAAAAAAGTTAAATTTCCCCACAGTAAAAACCTTATGGAGAACAGTTATAAATTTAGGCACTACTGAATAAAACTGCAGTTACATAAGCCAATTATTTTTATAGGGAAAATAAATTTTCTTATGATAATTCAGATAAAACTGGTAAATGGATAACTGCCTTAATAAAAGGGAGAAAGAAAGCTCAACATAACAGCAATTTATACAAAGCAAGGAGTGATAATGAGGAAAGAGATAATGAATATCTGTAAGGTATGTTACAAGTATATAAATCTGAGAACCTGGTGAGTGTGGTAGATTTAGAGAGTGGAGAGGGGGTTGAAATTTGAAATTTCTTCTTAAATAAAAAGTTGTTTAAAGATGAAAGAATATGCTCCCCTTGAGAGTGTGCATACAGAATCACCCAAATTTGGGGGAGGTCTGAAACAGGACCCTCAATTTCTGTTGACACATTTCAATGATGTGGACAATTCAATCCCACTTTTAAGTCACTGTATTTTACCAAATTGCTCCTAAATATTTAGCCAATCCTGTGATAAATCATTTACTTACATTAGTCAGGACTCTCTTAATTATAAATGACAAAGACTAGCTTAGGTTGGCTTAGGGAGACTAACAAGCTAGGTTGGTTACCATACCTTGGCCAAAATTTAAGTGCTGAGCTTGAGGATTGGTGATCTTTATTTACCCCAGCCTGGATTTTCTTCCCCTTCCTCCTTACCTCCAGTCTTTGCCTCTAATGTCTGCATTCACTTCTAGCTGGAGAGAATGAAGCTAAGCCAAGCCATGTCAAGACTAAACTAATTAGAAACAAGATGAAGAACAAGAGGGAAAGAGTGTCTTTATGGCAACAGAGTCCCCAGGTCCAAATGCTGAGACCCCCAATACCAAGCACATTTTTGAAATTCTTCTTCTGGTTCTACTAGCTATTGCCAGATCTTTCAGATAAAGGCCCACTTTTGGCTCAAGCTAGTTTGAGTTGGATTTCTGTCACTTGTAACCAAAAGCATCCGTGCTTATATAATATACCTCTCTGAATGGTGCTGGAGAACTGAATTCCTAGGAAAGGAAATGGATGGGCAAGTAAATGTCAGCCTAATAGTTTGGGATTTGTTCCTAGAGAAGGGGCTATAAGGGTTTCTTGTTTCTTTCCTTCTTCTTTTTTAAGATTTTATTTATTTATTTGACAGAGATACAGTGAGAGCAGAGGGAGTGGGAGAGGAGAAGCAGGCTTCCCCCTGAGCAGGGAGCCTGATGCAATTCAGGGCTCCATCCCAGGCCCCTAGGATCATGACCTGAGCCAAAGGCAGATGCTTAACTACTGAGCCACCCAGGCACCCCTACTTAAGTGTTTCTTAAGTGTTACTGTAAGTGGAGCTTCCTGAGAGAGACTGGTGCAAGGAATCTGCAAGGTATGAAAGTGGACAGAAAGTGAAGTGGGCCAAAATTACAGAGTTAAAGTAAAGAAAGGAAAAGGAAATGAAGGTAATGATATGGATATGTTATACTGGTCAGCAGAATCATTAATTCCCACACTTGACAAGCATTTACTGAGCACTCTTTACATGCCAGGCACTGTGCCAGGTGCCAGAGGGAGCAGCAAGATGTAGGACGCACATTCCTGCTCTAGAGGAGTTCATGTTGTCGTAGGGGACCCAAGAGTTTCTCCCATTACACTTCTATAGTTTTAGTGATATGGTCCAAAAAAGAAGACAAAGAGTTACTGAGTCTTAATTGTGGAAGAGATTTGTCTGAAAGGGGAGGGTAAGGTGGAATTTGTGTAGGAGTGACAGTAACATGGATATTGACAGATGGGTGTCCTTAGCACAAATAAAGTGGGAGGGTGGAGGAGAGAAAGCATGGGTAAACAAACACTTCGTGTAGAAAGAAGAATGAGAGCAGAAGCACAAGAGTGTGCGGACATCATTTTTGCCAGAACAGTGCGTCTTGCCAGAGGTACGTCTTAAATATCAGGCCCAGGGATTTAGAGTTTGTCTGGGGGGCATGAAGCATGAGTGCAGGTGTATAAATGAAACAGAGCCATATTAATAAAACAATGTAGATAAAATGAATTGACACTAGAAGGGATGGAAGTCAGGACAGTTCCTCAAAAGTCTGTTAAAATAGTCCAGAAGAGAGGTAATAAATAAGTCACTTGAGAAGTCATTGAGGAAAAGGGGAAATAATAATTTTGGAAAATATAAAAGAGGTGGGGCAGGCCTTGGCAACTGGTGAGGCAAAAGGAAAGATGATGCCTGGGTTGTATGGCCACTCACTCACTGAGCTGGGGGTGGAAAGAAGGAAGAGCAGGTTTGTCAGGGAAAAGGGTAGTTCAGGCCATCTCAAGTTGCGAGTGTTTTGTGAACATCCTAGAGTAGAAGACCAGGAAGGAAGTAGCTAAGTGTGAAACCCCAGAATTCCAAAGAGAAATCGGGAACAGCAAATTGAGATTTGATAGTAGTCTGCAGAAAGGGGGTAGTTAAGGTCAAGGAAGTGTAGGACAGAAAGAAGAAAGAATAGGTCAAGAGACATAAAGAGGTTTGACACACAGAAACTGCCTCTTTCTGATTTTATTCCTTGATCTCTCCTTCTGGTCAAAAGAAGGCTGTTGTGAGCACAAAGGGAGATAAGGAACACAAGACACTTTGAAGCCTGCCCAGAACAAGACAATTATTCAGGGAATGTTGTCCTGGAAGATCAACAGAGCTGATTGTTCTAATGAATGGGGTCAGTTAAATAAATAATCATATATTTTCAGTGCAGGATGTTAAGCTGTTCTTTAAAATCACGCTTTTGAAGAATAGTGAAAGGACTTGGGGAAATGCCTTTAATTTAATATTAAGAGAAAAATCAGAATATAAAATAGAAATTTTACTAAGCAAAATATGCAGACATATACACAACACTTGCAGTAAAAAAAGATTCACAATGGTTATCTCTGGATAATGGAAATGATAGGGATTTAAGCTTCTTAATTAAGAATTTGTTTTCTTAAAGATTTTGTTTATCTATTTGAGAGAGAGAAAGAGCGTGAGCCAGAGAGAGAGAGCACAAGCAGGGAGGAGAGGCAGAGACAGATGGAGGAGCAGGCTCCCTGCTGAGCAAGGAGGGACTCAGTCCCAGAACCCTGAGATCACGACCTGAGTCAAAGGCAGATCCTTAACTGACTGAGCCACCCAGTTGCCCCTCCTCATTAAGAATTTAATTTAAGGGATGCCTGGGAGGCTCAGTGGGTTAAAGCCTCTGCCTTTGGCTCAGGTCATGGTCCCAAGGTCCTGGGATCCAGCCCCGCTTTGGGCTCTCTGCTCAGCAGGGAGCCTGCTTCCTCCTCTCTCTCTCTCTCTCTGCCTACTTGTGATCTCTGTCTGTCAAATAAATGAATAAAATCTTTAAAAAAATTTTAATTTAAATACTTACATAAGTTTTTCACAGTATTGTCTGTATTTTTATGGTAAGTAATATTTTATAGTGAGAAAACAATTTCTAAACAAAGAAAGTTTGATCAGTAGCCTCAAATCATGTGGGAAGGCCATTGGTCTTGGCATCTGATGGAAAGTTTTAGCACAATAGCAATGGTGGAAGGCTACTTTAAAAAATATTGCAAAATTATTTCATCTCTATAAAAAATACTTAAAGAAATAAAACATTACCAACATGGCTGAAGCTTTCTGTGTCCTCCTTTCTAATAACATTTCCTTTCCTTTCCTTTCCTTTCCTTTCCTTCCTGTAAGAGGTAGAGATTTCTCAGAATACTGCACTTAAAACCACATTGTGGAGACTTAAGTGAGCAGGTGGCGAAAGAATGATGTCAGGGACCCTGGAAGGCTCCTGATTTGGTGGTAAAGTGGAGGAGAATAATAGGAAAATAGCTTCAGGGGAGTGTAGAGTGAAGGGAAGGTTTTTAATTTAGAAGAGAGCAGAAGTGAGCATGTTTCTGGCAGAAGTAAAGGAGCCAGATAGAGATTAAGGATTCAAGAGAAATGGCAAACCATAAGAGACTCTTTTTTTTTTTTTTTTACTTTATTTAAGCTTTATTTAAACATATGATGTAACCCCACCACCCTCACCCAACCCCTCTTCCCCCCACCCCCCTCAGTTTGTTTTATGACATTAAGAGTCTCTTTTGGTTTTTCTCCCTCCCGATCCCATCTTCTTTCATTTTTACTTTTCCTACCACCTTAACTCCCACCCCCGTTGCATCTCCACTTCCTCATATCAGGGAGATCATGTGGTAGTTGTCTTTCTCCAGTTGACTTATTTCGCTAAGCATAATACGCTCTAGTTCCATCCATGTCGTCGCAAATGGTAAGATTTCATTTCTTTTGATGGCTGCATAGTATTCCATCGTATATATATACCACTTCTTCTTTATCCATTCATCTGTTGATGGACATCTAGGCACATAGATCAATGGAACAGAATAGAAAGCCCAGAAATAGACCCTCAACTCTATGGTCAACTAATCTTCGACAAAGCAGGAAAGAACATCCAATGGAAAAAAGATAGCCTCTTCAACAAATGGTGTTGGGAAAATTGGACAGCCACATGCAGAAAAATGAAATTGGACCATTTCCTTACACCATAAGAGACTCTTAATCTCACAAAACAAACTGAGGGTTGCTGGGGGGTGGGAGGAGTAGGGATAGGGTGGTTGGGTTATGGACATGGGTGAGGGTATGTGCTATGGTGTGTGCTGTGAAATGTGTAAGCCTGATGATTCACAGACATGTACCCCTGGGGCAAATAATACATTATATGTTAATTTAAAAAGAGAGAGAGAGAGAGATGGGAAACAGTAACTAAACAATCCACTCTCAAAAAGGTAGGACTGATTGAAATAGGCACTTTGGGGGAAAATTCAGCTACATCCTTGAATGATCCATTCTGATCATTAACACAATCCCATTCATTCAATTTGACATGTTTATTTTCCTTGTCCTTCATATTTTCCTTCAGGCTAAAATATATGTTACATTAGCATAAACCTTTTTTAAGCAGAAAAATCCCATTAGAAATTTAATAAAAGCAAAGAAATGGTTAAAACTCAACAAAACATTAGCTGAACACAGAGAGAACGTTGTTGCAATTCCTTGAAGAACTGAACCCTGTAAAAGAGACAATTTCTTCATTTTTATTTCAAATAGTGCCACAAGCATAAATCAATTTGTGCTCTCATTTTTACATTATTATTGAAAATGAATAAAAAGAGCTACTTGGCTGTTCAAGATGTTACTCTATTTTCCTCAACAAGATTATGCAATAATACCCAAATTTTAACCAACAGAATGAGTTGGGTTATGGAACAAATTATTCACAGAGATAGGACTCGCCTCATAAAAGTAGACTCTCATGAAACAATATGAGCAAGGTCTGAGTTTTATTAGTTGCGCCCCGAATATCTCATTTCCGGTTCTGATGATGGTGAAATACATTGACTCAGCATTTGGTAATATTAGAATGGCTCTATGCTTTTGAAAGCTTTAAAGGATCTGATCTCAAGAATCCATTTATAATATTCAGTTGCATGGCTACTTATATACTTTGAAAACATTTATTAAAACTAATTAGCATTAACCTGTATTCTTTATTTAAAGGATGAGGTGATCCAGGACATAACATCTGTCTCCATAACTATACTTGCCTGATGTTAAATTGCTTTTGTACATGTTTTAGGCAAAATAATAATAAAGTGTTATGAACTCAGGTGGTATCTCATTATTTGCCACCAAAAGTTATTAACTACTTAAACTATTTAGAATTTTCTTTCATCTACAAGACATGGGGACACCTGGTTGTCTCAGTTGGTAGAGCATGAGACTTTTAATCTTGGGTTCGTGAGTCCAAGCCCCATGTTGGGTGCAGTAGAGATTAATTAGTTAATTTATCAAAAAATAAAATAAAATGAAAATTAAAAACATAAAAATTATGGTTCTGTTTCTGAGAGATATCACATGGACATATGTTTAAGTCTCAATATTTTATGATAAGAAAAATAAAAACACAGACAAGTCTCTAAAATTGTTTTCAAGTTGACTCACTTATCAATTGAGCAATATTATTTAAGCTTAATTTTCATAGGATTACACACTTACTTTAAAAAACACCCAAATTTTCCTATATGGGAAAATATTATTCTCATCTTTGTGAATATTTTGAACATAGTTCCAAAAGAAAAACTAAAATTCTTCTCAGTGTGCTACCATTGCTCTTGGGTAAGGTATTTAACCCCTGAGCTTAAAGTAGCACCCACAAACAGCTTGCTTATCTATAGCCATCAGCCACGCACTTGTAGGTTCACAATAGATCATTACACCCATAAAGAAAACTCAGTCATCATTGACTGTGAAGGACTTTGTGAATGCATATTGATGACTTATAATTTTCAAACTCTAGCAAGCATCAGAATCACAAGGATAGTTTAAAAATACAGATTACTGGGCACCAAACCTAGAGTTTCTGATCCCAGTATGTCTGGCGTCCAAGAATCGATATTTCTAACAAATTCCTGAGTGATGCTAATGCTGCTGCTGTAGGAACCACACTTGGAAAACTAATGTGAACAATCTATTCAAATGTACATACCTGGGACGCCTGGGTGGCTCAGTTGGTTAAGCAGCTGCCTTCGGCTCAGGTCATGATCCCAGCGTCCTGGGATCGAGTCCCACATCGGGCTCCTTGCCTGGCAGGGAGCCTGATTCTCCCTCTGCCTCTGCCTGCCACTCTGTCTGCCTGTGCTCGCTCTCTCTCTCTCTAACAAATAAATAAAAAAAAAAAAATCAAATGTACATACCTATAAGGCATACATACAATGACAGTGCCACTGATTTTTGAGGATTTCTCATCTACAAGAGCTATCACTTTCCCTCAGTATTTTCTCCTTTTGGATGGGTTCTAACGTTCATCTCAGCCAGGAGAAATGACATAGGAATTAAGGGGTACCCTGAAGGATTTACAATTTGTCATAACTATTGTCTCATTCTTTTCCTCTCTGCAGTTGACCCAAGTCTTTGGGAAAAATCTCTGATCACTAACCATCCTAAAATGGAGTAGATTTTTTTCTCCTCTTTATGGACAGGAATATATGTTTATTAGAAGACTCCAGTGACATTTCCTGCATGGAAATTCTATTGTTCTCTTAATATGAGAGAAATTTGTGGGTTATTAGTAAGCAAAAAAGGATGACTTTGAAATCAATGGACCAGGGAGACTTTGTGTTGAATCTGAGCTCTGTGTTAGTCAGTTTAATACAGGCAACACAAATCTTTCTAGATATTTTTAACAGAAAACGATTTAACATGGGGAGCAAGATGCTTGCAAAATCACTTGAAAGAGCTGGAGTATCAGGCATCAGGAAGCCTGATCTAGAAATCTGAAAGCTGTTTCCCAGCACTGTATCTCAATACCCATGAACCTGGTGATCAGAGACTGAGATAGCAAATCTGGGCACCTCAACTCCCCTTAGATACATATCTCCATTACTTTGCTCTTCAAGGAGGCAAATGGCCTTCACCTCATTTCTGCCTTCCAAAGCTAGGACACATGCCTCTAATTGATTGAATATAATTTGCAGCCAGAATCCAAGCTGTAATTTTTAGATTTCCAGCCTTTGCAGTATAGAAAGATACTCTGAGATTAAGGACAAATGCAGAACAAGCAAAGAAATGTGCTGATATATTTTCATGATGATTATCTACTACCATATGAGAAAGTCCCGATTTATTCTGGTAATATCCTGTTCTTCCTTCTCCTCCTTCTCTTGCACACACACACATATACACACATACATGTGAGCACAGCTAGGCATGTATCCACCTTCCTCATTTCTGTAAATGGGCTTCACTATCCTTTAGTTCATAAATCCTTGAATTAATTTTTATTCTTTTAATCACAATGTTTTCAAATCGGAAGAAACCCAGATCATCTAGCCCTGCCTCCTGCTTTCCAGATGAACAAGATAAGGCCAAAAGGCATATGACTAGTAAGTGGCTGAGCAAGAAGCCATAACCAATTCTACTGTCCTGGACTTATTCTCCTTCCACAAAATATACCATTTTGTCACTGAACTGTGCTGATTGTTCTTTTCAGGTCTCTTATTTCCATCCCCTCATCTCTACCTCTCCTGTCACCATCTTAGCTTGGGTCTTTAATATCTCAAACATAGATTTAACAAGAGATGCTGAGACAGAATTCCTGCATTTCTCCACTCCAAGTTACCCTATATTCTGCCCCTATCTTCATTCTCTGAAAAATCCTTCACTTTGGCATCCTTTACTTTTTTTTTTTTTTTTAAGATTTTATCTATTTAGGGGATGCCTGGTGGTTCAGTCAGTTAAGTGTCTGCCTTTGGCTCAGGTCATGATCCCAGGGTCCTGAGATCGAGTCCCACATGCTTCTCCCTCTGCCTTTTAAAAAAGATTTTATTTATTTATTTAGGGGCACCTGGGTGGCTCAGTCAGTTAAATGTCTCCCTTCAACTTAGATCATGATCCCAGGATCCTGGGATTGAGCACCACATAGGGCTCCTCTGCCCCTTCCCCCTGTTCATGCTCTCTCTCTCTCAAATAAATACATGCAATTTTTTAAAATTTAAATTAGAGCAAGATGGTGGAGGTGTAGGGGACCTAAATCTCATCAGGTCCCAGGAGTTCAGTTAGATAGTTACCAAACCATTCTGAATACCTACAAACTCAATAGGAGATCAAAAAAAAGAGCAGCAATTCTAGGAACAGAAAAGCAACCACTTTCTGGAAGGTAGAATGTGCAGAGAAGTGAATCTGCGGCAATATATGGGAAGAGAGATCGCGGTGAGGAGGGGCCCACAAGTGGTAGAGCAGCAGAGCACAAAATTAGAACTTTAAGAAGTCTGCTCCACTGAGGGACATTGCTTCAGAAGCTAAGCAGGGAGTGGAGACCTCGCAGGGACAGTGTGGTCTCAGGACCCGTGGGTGTCTTTGAGAGTGGCAGAGCTCCCAGGTATTGGAGAGGGGAAGCAGGCTGCAGAGACGGAGCCAAGGAGGGACTCTCAGCTTGGAGTTACCTTAAGCCATGACCCAAGGCACAGTTAGACCAGTGCTTTTTGAGTAGGGACACCACAAATGGCAGATCCAGGGAGACTCACCTTCCTCTTCCAGGAGGATCAGCGCAAAAGCGCATGTGGCAGGAATCTGCTGTGTTTGGAGAGTCCAAACAGGGCCATGTGCCAGAGACAGAAAGGTTTGGTCACAGTCTGGCTGAGCATGGAGTGCGGCCAGAGACCAGAGAGACAGGAGTGACTGACTGCTTTTCTCTGAAAGCACACTAAGGAGTGGAGCCCAGAGCTCTCAGCAACTATGGGGTCGGAGATTGGGAGACCACCATTTTCATTCCCGTCCTCCAAAGCTGTACAGAAAGGGTTTAGGGAATAACAGCTCCTGAGAGCAAAACAGAGCAGATTACTTAGCCTGGCCCCTGGCAAGTGTGATGCAATTTTGCCTCGGACAAAGACATTTGAGAATCACTGCAACAGGCCCCTCCCCCAGAAGATCAGCTCGAACATCCAGCCAAGACCAAGTTCATTGAAAAATGAGAACTGAGGTACTCCAGAGGTAGGGGAATGCAACACAGAGAATTCATGGCTTTTCCCCCATGATTCTTTAGTCTTACAAAGTTAAATTGTTTTAATTTTTTTTTCTTATTCTAAAATTTTCCTCTTTCCTATTTTAACCTTTTTAAACTATTTTATCTTATCAATAACTTTAAAAAAATTTTCTTTTTAAATTTTCATTGTTATACTCATATTCTATCCATTCATTGTATTTAACCTTCAAATCAGGAGATGACAGATGCTGGTGATGATGTGGAGAAAGGGGACTCCTCCTACCCTGTTAGTAGGAATGCAAGCTGGTGCAGCCACTCTGGAAAACAGTATGGAGGTTCCTCAAAAAGTTGAAAATAGAGCTACCCTACGACCTAGCAACCACACTACTAGGTATTTACCCTAAAGATACAAATGTAGTGATCCGAAGGGGCACATGCACCTGAATGTTTATAGCAGCAATGTCCACAATAGCTAAACTATGGAAAGAACCTAGATGCCCATCAACAGATGAATGGATAAAGAAGATGTGGTGTATATATATATATATATACATACACACAATGGAATACTATGCAGCCATAAAAAACCCTGAAATCTTGCCATTTGCAACTATGTGGATGGAACTAGAGGGTATTATGCTGAGAGAAATAAGTCAATCAGAGAAAGACAATTATCATATGATCTCTCTGATATGAGAAATTTGAGAGGCAAGGTGGGGGATTGTGGGAGGAAGGGAGGGAAAAACATAAAACAAGATGGGATTGGGGAGGGAGACAAATTATAACAGACTCTTAATCTCAGGAAACAAACTGAGGGTTTCTGGGGGGTGGGAAGGAGGGGTAGGGTGACTGGGTTATAGACATTGAGGGGGGTAGGCGCTATTCTGAGCACTGTGAATTGTGTAAGACTAATGATTCACAGACCTGCGCCCCTGAAGCAAATTATACATTACATGTTAATAAAAAAAAACTTGTAAATACAATTTGCATAGCTGAAGTAAATGGCTAAGAAATTCAAAATATATTTAGCCTCCTCGGTAATAAAATTCTTGCAAAGTGATTAAAAATTTTTAAATTAAAAATGAAAAAAAATTTTAAAGATTTTATTTATTTGAGAGAGGACAGAGATAGTGAGAGAGAGCACAGGTGGGGAGAAGAGGGAAAAGCAGGCTCCCCCCGAGCAGGGAACCTGATGTGGGGCTTGATCCCAGGATCCTGGGATCATGACCTGAGCCGAAGGCAGATGCTTAACCAACTGAACCACGCAGGCACCCCTGGCATCCCTTACTTTGATTGCTAGAATAGCTAATATTGCTGAGAGGATGAAGTTCAAATTCCTTAGCTTGGCCCACCAGAAGCCAAACCCTCTTATCTTAGCCAATTTCACTCCTGTATGAGAGGATTGGAACCACAGCCACTTAATGAAAGGCATGTATTTTAAAGTGCCAGGAGGAACCAAGAACAAGAAGTGGTTGAGTATTAGGCCAAAGACATAATTAGGGGTCAGATTTGATTTTCTTTTGTTCAGGTCAAAAAGACCTGCCAATCAATATACATGAGAACTTGGAATAAGGTACAATTTAAGGCCTAAGCAAATGAATAAGACTGAATATTAACTCAGCAATGATGGAGCACAAAAACACAGGGCTTTGAACCAAAAGACCCAATTTTAATGTAAAATTCTAACATTACTGAAAACACTTTGAAGCCTGTTACTTAACCTCTTTGAGATAACTTCCTTATTTCCATAATGGAGACATTATGGTAGGAACGTTTTTAAAGGTAAATGAAATAACATGTATGAAATAATTCAGGAGAGTACCTAGCATGTATTAGACATTCATTCTTTTTACTATCTTTTCACTCCTTTATTCATTCATTCTACAAATATTTATCCAGCAGCTATAATGTGCAAGTACTATTCAAAGAGCTTTCCAAGTACTGTGCAAGAATACACTGAGGAACAAAATAAATGAAATCCTTGCTCTTGTGGAGCTTCCAAACTAGTGGAAGAGACAGACAATAAATAAATGAGCCCAAATAGAATTATAAACAGGGATGTGTGCCATGAAATTAAAGAATAAAGGGGTATAAGAATAACTAGCACATGGTACCAAATTTAAATTGGGGGTGGTTAAGAAAGGCTTCTCTCAGGAAATGCCATTAAAACTGAGGCATAAAGGAGAAGAAGTTAAGTAAGTGAAGGATATGATCAGTAAATGCCAGTTATTTTCTCTGCCTGCATTGGGACAAAGAGGTGATTCCCTTTAGTTCTCTTCACGTGGCAATGCAGAGGTCAAAACCAACCATGCTGGCTATAAGAGCTAAAAGTGGTTTCCTTGAAGGTGAGGAAGAATGCATAAGGGTCAGGGATGTCTGGAGCTGGCTCACACTGGCCCACAAAAGCTGATGGTACACATCACTTCCCAACTCTGTGTCCAATCATGTCACATGGGTCACTTGCAATTTGGCTATAGATGGCACAATTAAATGTGGAAATTGGCATACATTATAAACGAAGGGCTTTCTTCCTCTAGACAAATGGTTATTAAATATTAACCACCATGCCACTGGGCAAGGGCCTATTGTACTATTTGGTATTTTGAACTATGTTCTTTGATAAAGATAAAAATTAAATTTAAAAGAAAATGAAAACTTAAACACTGGATAAAAACATGAGATCATTCTAACTATGAGTAGTGTATATTAGCCAAAGGCCAGTTGTGAAAGCAAAACCCATGCTAGGTATTTCAAACAGAGGTATTCAATATAGAGATTTGACACACAGGGACTGAAAGGTTGAAAGTGGGATGCTGAGGTAACCTATAGAAAATACCAGGAATGCTACCACCTCCAGAAACTAAGAAAGCAAAAAAGATGAAATGGTGTTTCTAGAACCTAAAAGTTCTGTGAGATTATTAGGATAGGAAAGGCACCCTCACAGAGCTGATTTTTGCTCAAATCTCTGAGAAGGGGGCATAACCATGTGGGTGCTAGAAAGCAAAGGGAGACCAGGACGAGACGATAATAGAAGTGGGATTCTGAGGATAGCATGGCAGGTGGTAGAACACATGCTTGATTGGGTAGGGATGAGGGAGGGTTGGTAGGGCTGCTCTTCCAAAAGTATGCCTGTTGCATAGGCCACTGAGGGGCAGCTGCAGGCTGATTTTGTAAGCACCAAAGGAAGCTGGAGGCTATGGCTATACCTGTCCTCTCTTTCTGGAGGCTTGCAAACCTGAGCTTAAAACCAGGAGAGGACCCATTATCCTCTCCTCCTGCCTTCCAACCTCCAGTCACCACCTCCTATCAGTAGACTATATCTGGAAGATGTCATTTTGGAGTCCTAGTCCCAACATCAAAAAGCAACCTATAAGTAGGGCTGAGAAAAATAGGCAAATAACTAACAAGGTGTATATAATTTCACAATTCATAGTTGAAACTCTATGGGACCATAAGAACTGGTTCATAGGCTAAAGTGGTTAAGGTACGTTTTTGCTATTGGAAGAATCAGAAGAGTTTCATGACTTTCTTGGTATACAGTTTGGGAGATAATTCTCCATGGGTCTCTTGCAATTCTGCATGTTTTAGGAGCAGGAGCACTGACAATTTTGTTACCCACTATTTTTTTCAAGACCATGTATATAACAGATAGCTTTGGAAGGTAGAGATAGTGTCTCTCTCTGGAAGAGAGGAAAGATGTTTGCTGTCCAGTAGAACAGAGATACTATTTCCCCTGACTCTTTCCTACCATCCCCCCAAGGTGAATGTTGGAACAGTTGTTTTGCATGAGTCATGAAGGAAAAGATCATGAAAGGCTGGGGTTTCCTAAGCTATGGTTTCTCAGCTATGACACAAAGTTACTGCATAGGCATCCATCAGATGTGTTTTACATCACTTTTGTGAAACTCGGGGAACAAGAGGGCCTTATGGGAATATGAAGTTCATGCTGCTTATTGTGTTAGAAGTAATAGAGTTCTTTGTCTCTGTCTCTGGAGTCCCATGTGGCAGGCTAACCTATTTGTTCATGGCCAGGGTAAAATCTCAGGTGCTCTACGGTTCTTGGGAGAATCTTCCATCCAATTCGACAGACATTCACTGTGCAGATACAGCTTACCCAGCTTCCAAGGACAGGTCCAGTGTACACAGAGGAGCACTCTCTGCCCTCCCACAAACCACAATGGAGAGAGAAAGGGGTGTGCTCTTCCACCACCTCCTCAGCTCCCCCATTGCCACTATCCCACAAAACCTTAGCAGAGTGGAGAACGCTGACACAAGTCAGTTACCATGAGGCCATCTGCTGTCAGTCTTCTGAAATATTAACCATCTTCATCTGCCATTGTTTCCTTTCTGACAGTTTCTATTATTTGGGTTTATTCTTCGCTGAACTTTTGGCGGGATGTTGGAAGGGGGAAGCTGTCAGAGGTCTTCAATCTGCCATACATAAACAGATGTCCCTAAACTTTCATTTTGTATCTGAAGTGCCATGTGTGGTTTTGGTTTCTGTATGTATCAGTGAACTATAATCTGCCCTGTAAAAGGATAGCTGCCTTGATATCATTTTAGGGATGAAAATGGTACTATGCCTTCACCAAAAAAATCTTTCTTCAGAAACTTTATTCCTGTAGGTGTAAAAAAAGAAAAATGCTTTGACTTGTTAGTCATCACTAACATGGACACGCAAATGAGCTTCAGGTCTTTTGGATAGGAAGAAAAACCAGAGGTCTCCATTTATGATCCCCAGTGATGATTTGCAGTGGATTACCTCCTAAAGAAAAAGGCTGAGACTGGGATCTGGCAAATCTGAACCACTTCACAATCTTACTTGGAGCTGGCTGATTTTTTTCCCTCCAGAGCTGAGGTGTGATCTCTACAAGTCTCTAACTTTCCAGGAAATAAATAATATTGAGCCCAATAATCTTACTGAAGCTTCACAACCCTGATCCATCTCTTGCAATGAAGAGAGAAAGCACAGCTTCTGCATCTTCTGCCCGTTAAATGAGATTAGTTTACCTTTCCACCAGCTTAAACAAAATAGCAACTCAATGGTCCTCCTAGGACTAACCAAATAAGAAAATAGTGCTTTAATCAATGTTACTGCTAGGCTTAATAGTTTTTTGATTTTTGGTCTAAATTTTATTGCTGTCAGTTGAGTATCTCTTTTTAAGCAATTCTATTTGCCTCTCAATTATGTGCATATGTTTCATGTAATATATCTCCTTGTGGTAGACGAGTAAGGGGACACCGAGAATGTCATTGGTTGTTTAGTTTTTCTTGTTATTACAATCAATGGTTTCTTTATGATCATTTTGTTAAACAGACATTTATTAGGTTTTTTTTATTTGGGGTTCAGTGAATTCAACGATGCTGGCCACTTATATGCATGTTCAGTATTTTTCTCCCATCTAATGAGAAAGTTGGTAACAGTGTCTTTTCATCAAGGTGCTTTTAAGGTAATTTTTATGTTTTTGTTTAACATGGCTCAAAGAGCAACCCAAAAAAATCAAGATACAGATGCTGATTAAAACACATGGCTTTCTGCTTGCCTGCATATTGGCCCAGTGCCTGGAAGGATGGCACACCAGCAGGTGGGAAGGATTGTGGCTGATACACCTGACATGAGAATGGACTATAATGAAACCCAGGCTGCACTCCAGTGAAAATCAGGGTCTTCGTGTCTTTGACTAAATCACTCCAGATCAAGCCTTTATTATGACAGTACTAACTAGTGGTTTCAAAATTAAAATCAGGAAGGACTTCAGCATCATTATTATGTTTCCACTTATTGCAGTAAGTTTATACTTGGGGGGATGAAATTGTGAAGATGAAGGAGGAAAGGAAAACCCCTGTGGCAGATTAAGAGCAAAAATTGCTCAAACTCTTTACCATTGTCCTTCGCCGTATCCCCCTGCAGTGCCCCCGGATTCCGGAGTGGCCAGGGTACTTGTTGGGGCCAACGAGATATTACTAAATACGTGTAAGCAGCAGCTTGAAAAAACACTTACTTGTCTCAACCTGCACGCCTGCACCTCTGCCACCACTTTGAGAGAATGAGTGGACCAGCCTGCTGGTGGATGAGAGGCAAATGCCCAGTCACCTCTGTCACCTGGCAATAGTGAGCCTACCATCTGACACATCATCAGATGATCCAGACTGATGAGCCAAATAAATGCCAGTTCGTTTTGGCCACCAACATTTGAGGTAGTACCCTGAGCATTATCATGGTAATTAAGAACTACTACTGCCACAATTCAATTCAGCAAATAAATATTCATTGAGTGACCAATAGGCTCTTTGATGATTCAAGGATGAGTAAGGGATAGTCCCTGACCTCAAAGTGCCTATACACTGGTAAGAGACAGGCTTGCAAACAAATACCTTAATGTAGGGTAGTTTAAATTCAAGTACAGGTATTTTGCTAAGAAGGCATTATTCAGGCTCAACAATTAGATAGAATGCTTAAAGTGTGGGAACATATTATAATACAAGTGGGTACACACACACACATATCACCTGCATAGTAGGGGTGCATAGTAACCTGCTCAAACTATAATAGCAAAGTGGGTGTTTACTGGTCTGATGTCTAAGGTTCATAATCTTCACACATCTGTTCTTTTGGTGTTGGGGAGAGGTTTCTCTGCCATCTTAAGCCCCAATCAGGAGGTCAATTATCCTATCAATGGGAAGGAAATAAAATACTACGTGCTTCATCAAGGTTTGTGCAAAACTGTAAATAACTAAGGGAAAGAACACAGAGCCAGCTAGCCAAAGAATAGGGAAGGATCCAATTAGAAAGATGAGTTGAAGCACCTTTGCCTAGTATCTTCTAACTCAAAGTGCCATTCATTGACCAGCAGTATAAACTTTATCTGTGAACTCATTATAAATGCAGATGTCAAGCCCCATCCCAGATATACTGAATCAGAATCTTTATTATAACAAGGATCCCAGGTGATTTTGATGCATGTTAAAATTTGAGATTAAAGTTTGAGAAGAGCTGGTCTAGTCCACATTGCTGGAAATGATTGCCAAGTGGCTTATGCAAGCACAGAGGTACAGGAGCAAATGAAAGCCTCAGTCTTCTACAGGGTACATTTGAATAATAATATAGAGATAATAAATATTGTTTTTAAAATAAAAGAAATGTAATAGAAATATTAAGTTGGTATAGCATCAAACAGCAATCAAAGAGACCATTTCAAACGATGCTTTTTCAACCTGAGGGATGAGACCTAACAGAGGACGGTGAAATCCATTTAAGTCCATTTCTCAACCCTGGCTACACATCAGATGATTCCCCATGATTGGAGGTTGCTTCTTTAAAATCCCAATGCCCAGGTCCTTCCCCAGATCAATTAAATCACAATCTTCAGTTGGTGGCAATTGAAGGGAGCAGGGACAAAGGATGGACTCAGGCATAAGTATTTTTAAAGCTCCCTAAGTGATCTTAATGTACAGCCAAATTTGAGAACCACTTTGAGAACGACGGATTCAGGTCACAAGTAGCAATTCTTTTCATAGCTAATGTAGAATAGCAAGGAGTGGAGTGAAATGGAATACAATAGAAAAGAAAAGAAAATGTCAATGTTTCACATGTATTCAGGGTATTATTTCAGGACATCTTGTTCCATATATACATGTATATATAAGTGTATGTGCAATGGATTGCATTATGAAATACATTTCTGATTTTGGTTCACTGCCAAGAATTTTTCAAACTACTGTTTTGAAATGAACATTGATCAAGCACATGAGCAAATATGGAGAAATATTCACAAATGAAGGTCTTAATAAAAAAAGAAAGTTACATCTCAGCAGAAATCCAGGCAAGACAAGAATAGTTTTAGAACATAAAAATAACAACAGACCTTGAATAGACAGAAAACAAGAGGAATCTGGAATGTACTGGGCTAACTTAGACCACTTGTCTGTTCTATGTACTCACACTTAAGCTAAAGATGGTAGAAACGATACATCATGAACATTCAGTAATGAAGGGTCAATCAGTTTCAGTTTGTTATATTCATAAAATCCTAACTTTGAGAAAGTGTTTAGATATCGTTCGAGAGATAGCCAGAGTATGTGGGTAGTGAAATGACTAAATCATGTAGGGCATACTCCTTATAACAGTGGTCCTCAACTTTGGAGCCCCCTTGAAAATCTGCTAAAAGCAAAGGGGCTTCTTTTATAAAACTGACATATTCAGTCACACAAAATTTTGCATGGAAATAAAGACCCACCCTCAACCTATTCATGGACCACTTCACAGTGGTGGTGTCCAGATTAAGAGCCCTTCTAAGGATGTAGCTTTAAGAACGCTTATTTCCATGTGAGTGTGTTACAAATTATTCAAATATCCATTAATCGATGACAAGCTGATATGGAGAGTTTTCATCTCACAGAATTAATAAAGCAGGGAACAGATTTAGTAAATGAAGACTTGCAGTAATCAAAGGTGAGGTCCCAGATGTCCAGTTCTAAGGTTCTGCTAGTGGTGCAATACACCTTGCCTGTGCTAGATAGAGCTTTCTCTACTTCCTTTGTGTCCTTTAGCTCTCTCTTTCTATTTTAATCTTTTGTGTGTGTGTGTGTGTGTGTGTGTGTGTGGTAAAATAGACTTAACAAAAAATTTGCCAAATTATTCTTTTTTAATTGTAATTTTCTAGTAGTGTTAGGTACATTCTCATTGTTGTGCAATCTTCAGAAATCTTTCACTTTACAAAACTGAAACTCTATACCCATTAAATAAGAACTCCTCATTGTCTCCTCCCCCGCCCCTCTGCCCCCAACAATCATCATTCCACTTTCTGTCAATTTAACTACCCTAGGCACTTCATGTAAGTGGAATCTTACAGTATTGGGCTTTTTGTGATTGGCTCATTTCACTTAGCAAAATACCCCCAAGGTTCATCCATGTTGTAGCATGTGTCAGAATTTCCTTCCTCTTTAAGGTTGGATAATATTCCATTGTATGTATATACTACAACTTACTTATCTATTCTTCTGTAGATGGACACTTAGGTTGCCTCCACCTTTTGGCTATTATGAATAATGGGGCTGTTTTAATCTTTTACAAGCCTGCTGCAAAGAAATTCACCCATGAGAGCAGCCAGGAAGAAACCTAATTTAGGAGTCTGGAGTATCCTGAAATGAAATAAAGCAATTTCTATAAACCGTCATCAAGGAGGAAAGAAAGTGTAAGCCTCAGATTTTAACCTGCCACACAATAACTTGAAGATGGAATGCTCTTTTCTTACAGAGAAGAGCTAATCTTAAAATGTTTCTTTTTTAAAGGTTTTTATTTATTTATTTGTCAGAGAGAGAGAGCGCGTGAGCACAAGCAGGGGGAGCAACAGACAGAGGAAGAAGCAGGCAGAGGGAGAAGGATCTGCTCTTCAGAGGGAGCAAGGAGCCCAGTGAGGTACTTGATCCCAGAACCCTGGGATCATGACCTGAGCCAAAGGCAGATGCTCAACCCACTGAGCCACCCAGGTGGCCCTCTTTTTTCTGAGTAGAAAAATAATACCTTTTTGAGGAACCTCCATGCTGTTTTCCAGAGTGGTTGCACCAGCTTGCATTCCCACCAACAGTGTAGGAGGGTTCCCCTTTCTCCACATCCTCGCCAGCATCTGTCATTTCCTGACTTGTTCATTTTAGCCATTCTGACTGGTGTGAGGTGGTATCTCATTGTGGTTTTGATTTGTATTTCCCTGATGCCCAGTGATGTGGAGCACTTTTTCATGTGTCTGTTGGCCATCTGGATGTCTTCTTTGCAGAAATGTCTGTTCATGTCCTCTGCCCATTTCTTGATTGGATTATTTGTTCTTTGGGTGTTAAGTTTGCTAAGCTCTTTGTAGATTTTAGATACTAGCCCTTTATCTGATATGTCGTTTGCAAATATCTTCTCCCATTCTGCCAGTTGTCTTTTGGTTTTGTTGACTGTTTCCTTTGCTGTGCAAAAGCTTTTGATCTTGATGAAGTCCCAATAGTTCATTTTTTCCCTTGCTTCCCTTGCCTTTGGCGTTGTTCCTAGGAAGAAGTTGCTGCGGCTGAGGTCGAAGAGGTTGCTGCCTGTGTTCTCCTCAAGGATTTTGATGGATTCCTTTCTCACGTTGAGGTCCTTCATCCATTTTGAGTCTATTTTCATGTGTGGTGTAAGGAAATGGTCCAATTTCATTTTTCTGCATGTGGCTGTCCAATTTTCCCAACACCATTTGTTGAAGAGGCTGTCTTTTTTTCATTGGATATTCTTTCCTGCTTTGTCGAAGATTAGTTGACCATAGAGTTGAGGGTCTATTTCTGGGCTCTCTATTCTGTTCCATTGATCTATGTGTCTGTTTTTGTGCCAGTACCATACTGTCTTGATGATGACAGCTTTGTAGTAGAGCTTGAAGTCTGGAATTGTGATGCCACCAACTTTGGCTTTCTTTTTCAATATTCCTTTGGATATTCGAGGTCTTTTCTGGTTCCATATAAATTTTAGGATTATTTGTTCCATTTCTTTGAAAAAATTGGATGGGATTTTGATAGGCATTGCATTAAATGTGTAGATAGCTTTAGGTAGCATAGACATTTTCACAATATTTATTCTTCCAATCCAAGAGCATGGAACATTTTTCCATTTCTTTGTGTCTTCCTCAATTTCTTTCATGAGTACTTTATAGTTTTCTGAGTATAGATTCTTTGCCTCTTTGGTGAGGTTTATTCCTAGGTATCTTATGGTTTTGGGTGTAATTGTAAATGGGATTGACTCCTTACTTTCTCTTTCTTCTGTCTTATTGTTTGTGTAAAGAAATGCAACAGCATGGAGGTTCCTCAAAAAATTGAAAATAGAGCTACCTTATGACCCAGCAATTGCACTACTGGGTATTTACCCTAAAGATACAAACGTAGTGATCCAAAGGGGCACGTGTACCCGAATGTTTATAGCAGCAATGTCCACAATAGCCAAGTTATGGAAAGAACCTAGATGTCCATCAACAGATGAATGGATAAAGAAGAGGTGGTATATATATACAATGGAATACTATGCAGCCATCAAAAGAAATGAAATCTTACCATTTGGGACGACATGGATGGAACTAGAGCGTATTATGCTTAGCGAAATAAGTCAACTGGAGAAAGACAACTATCACATGATCTCCCTGATATGAGGAAGTGGAGATGCAACGGGGGTGGGGGTTAAGGTGGTAGGAAAAGAAAAAAATGAAACAAGATGGGATCAGGAGGGAGACAAACCAAAAGAGACTCTTAATGTCATAAAACAAACTGAGGGGGGTGTGGGGGGAGAGGGGTTGGGAGAGGGTGGTGGGGTTACATTATATGTTTAAATAAAAAAAGCTTAAATAAAAAAAATTAAAAAAAAAATACCTTTTTGAAAGCAGGCTCCATGCCCAGCACATGATCAAGAGTCAGACACTCAACTGACTGAGCCACTCAGGTGCCCTGAAATAATACTTGTTTATAAAAATAATATGTGTTCACTGTAGAAAATTTGTAAGCTCTTAAAAAAAAGAAGAAAGAAGAATGTCAAAATTATCTCTGAACTATCAATTAAGAGATAATCACTGTAAAGATTTTGGTGGATTTCTCCTAGTTTGTCTGCTATCTTATATGAGTGCTATACAGAATATATATAGCTATAAATGATTTTTTAAAACCAATTGGGATCATATTGCATATAATTTTGTATCCCTTTTCCATTTACAATACTGCATTGCTGGTATTGTTGTGGAATTGTTGGTGTTTTTTGCAAGTCATTAAAATTCTTTGTAATGTCTATATAATACTCAATTTTATGGAATTATTGTTGTTATAACTAATCATTTTAAGTTATTTCCAATTTGCCTATTATAATCTTCTGGTAAACATCTTTCTATAAAATCATTATCTACTTTGCTTATTAATTTCTTTTGGATAGGTAACTGGAAGTAGAATTATTGAGTCCAAGGGTGTGAATTTGTATAAATCTCTTGTGTATACCCTAAATTATGGGAGGCTTGCAATCAATTTGGCAATAAATATCAAGAAATTTATGAAAATTTACACCTTTGGATCCAACAATTATACAGTATCATCTTTTATTAGTCTTAGTTTATTTTTGAGACCAAAGAACAATTACTATTTTTTTCTTTAATTTGCATTTTTTGTAAGCTCTATGGCCCTTTGTATTTCTTCTTAAAAGTCAAAACTATGGACACAGTAAAGAGAGTAATACAAGGGAACAATTTTATTCTTGGTATATTATGAGTTTCTATCAGGAATGAATGTTCACTTTATTAAATAACTTTTTCAATGTCTACAGAGATGAAGTTTTTTTGTTTGTCCTAATGGTATGATATGTATGTATGATTTCCTAATATTAAAGCATCTTTATATTAGAAGTCTAAATACAACTAAAAATGGCAGATTATGATTTTAATATTACTGATTAATTCCATTTATGAACATCTGTCAGTTGTGGGCTTTGATCCTATTACATAAAATTGTGTACTACATTTTTTAGGTTTGGTATCAAATTTTCATTAGCTTCATAGAATTGCTTGAATAATTTTCCAATAAAATTTCCATATCCTTTGCATATATCCACTTTCTATGAAAGCTAATATATCTTTACATTTTGCCTTCTTTTTCAAAGAAGTACCTAATGTATCTATCAATGTTTCTATTCCTTTCTTTTTTATTAATCTCTGCTATTAACTTTATCAATTTCATACATCTCTCTTTTCTCAGTTTTTCTGGTTGAGTTGTTTTCCATTTTATTTTGGGGATTTTTTTTGCAAAGAATTATAACATATTACACAAAAATGCACAAATATATATGATCAAATGACAATCATCAGAGTCATTTAATTCCACCTGACTCTTAAAAGAAGGAAGAAATAGTTAAATGCAACATCATTTCATGGAGAGTGGAAAAGGTAAAACTTCTATTTTTGGAGCACAAAGTCTAACATATATATGGTAATCAGCCTTAGTAATTAAGTTATTCAAACTTGATATATACTATCCAAATTATTTTAGAACTACTGTGGTTGCAAATGGCAGATTCCACTGGAACATTCTCAGAATAAAGGAAGACTCATTGGCTAGATTGGATGAAGTTCCGGTTATTTGCAGCCAAAAGAGTCCTAAATCCATGATAATGCATTCTAGGAGGATTTCTCCTGTTTGTCCTACACATTCCTGGCTTGTTATTTTGCAGTGTCAGTTTTGCCCTTTACTCACTTCTGTGTAGATTTTAATTCTGCTTAGGTATTTGGGGTTTTCTTACATTCTTATTTCTCATTTCAATCCTTTTCCTTTCACAGACCTCTTTTATGTCAGTCTTGTCATCTCTGTTCTCTTCATAAGAAGCCATGTTCTTGGGCATCTTTTTTAATATTTCAAGCATATGTTTAGTAAAATTTTAATGTATTTCTTAGAGATTTTATTTTTTCAGAACCATGATCTTCCTTTGAACATGAAAAGGTGGGGTTTCTGTTCCCAGATGCTACAGTATTTTCTCAGGAGCCCCTAACTTGTATTTTTTCCTTTCTCTTCATGTTGGCATTTGGAATGCATTATTGTTTGAGCCCGGTGTTTTCCAACAGACTGAGTAAATGTCCTTGACTAGTCTCAGACCTAAACCTGAAGGTCAGATTAATGTGCAAAGCCCCTAAAGTAGTACATTTTAACCAGGGATGGCACCACCACAAGAGGAGAATTTTGAAATATGGGTAGGTATCTCGGTTTGTGGTCAGCAGATAGGCAGAACCACACCCTTGCCAAAGATATCCACACTCTAATCTTTGGAATTTTGTGAATGTTATCTTAAACAGCAAAAGGAACAGATGTGACTAAAGTTATAAATGTTGAGATGCAGAGATGAGCTAAATTATTCAGGTAGGCCCATCTAATCATGAATCTTTATAGCAGAGAACTTTTCCAACTTTCCAGACTGTGGTCAGAGAGATGTAATGATAGAAAGTTCAGAGGGGTGTTACCTAGGAAGGATCCAACCTGCCATTACTTACTTTGAAGACGGATCAAGAGGAGCACTAGCCAAGGAATGTGGGTGACTTCTAGAAACTGGGAGCAGCCTCAACTGACAATGAACAAGAAAATGAAGGCCTCTGTTCCACAACCTCAAGGAACTGAAATCTGTCAACAACCCGAATAAACAGGAAACAGACTCTCCCTAAGAGCTTTTAGAAAGACATGCAGCCTGCTGAGATCTTGATTCAGGTTGGTGGAATCTGAATTAAAATTCTGACTTAAGAAATGAGAAGATGATAATTTGTGTTGTTTAAGAGACTAAATCTATTGTGACAGCCATAGAAGTGAGCCAGATAGTCTTAATGACAGGCAGATTCTATTTTCCAAAGATGACACCGTATCTCTCTTGACATTTTTCCCACTGAAAAGTGGGTCATACCCTTGACCTCAAATCTGGGTGGGTTTAGACTCACTAGTAGTCAAGAGTTCAGCAGAAATGGTGCTGTGTGCCTTTCAAGGTAAGGCCAACAAACACCATGCCACTTTTCCTTTTCCCCAGAGCACTCATCACACTCAGAGCCCGGAACTGCCATGTGTAAGTCTAATTATCTCCAGGTCACCATAGGCAGTGATGAAGCCAAACCACAACAGGGCTTGTGTAGATGCTCTGATGAGCAGCTCCAGGCTTCCAGTCCTCCCAGCCCATATGCCAGATACATGACTGATGGAGATCCAGCTCCCAACCGTTAATTTGTCCCCTAGCCTTGGAGTCTTTACCCCTGAGGTCCAGGTAGGATGAAGCCTAGAAAAGTCATCCTGGCTGTGCCCTGTCCAATTCCTGACCCACCGAATCTGTGAACATAACAAAAACAATTAATTGTTCTATGCCACCACGTTTGGGATAGTTTGTTGCACAATATTAATAACTGGAATACAGGGGGCATGACCTGAATCAATGCCCAAGGGGAGTTGTTTGTCCCGCACAAAAAAAGAATCACTTCTCCAAAATTAACAGTGTTGCTCTAATACATTAATATATGTCTACTGATCTGATGTTGGATTTTTCTCTTGCCTTCAACATTGGTTGGTCTGACAAAGCAGCCTGAAATTCTTATTTGAAGAGTGTAACATATGAGCAAGGTCTACTCACCCATCAGGCAGCCTTCTTCATGTCCTTCTGTCTCTATCCTATTTACAGCGCTTTTCACTGTGTTAACTAAAAATCCCAATATTTAACCTGTTGCCTTGCCCCTCTTTCTGCCATGTTGTTTCTGGGAGTTGTTTCTGAATGCCTAGAGAGTTAGGTGCTACTGAGATTAGGTGGGGGAAGAGATGGTGGATGACAGAACTGTAGCTCTCACTGGCTCAGTTGCTATTTATGGTCAGCAAAATATCTCCATGTCAGAGTTAAATGCAGATGGGGATAGGGAGGCTACATTCTGCCCCTTGGTTTTTTTAAATCATTTGTTATAGTCTGTGTCAGAGGGAAGAACTTAAGGAAAGTGGTTTAAGGATCTGTCCTCAGTCCCTCATCATTGATAAAACAGTTTGGAAATTCCACCTGGAGTTAGCATCTGTTCCTACTTCATTTTAAGTCCACAGTGCCATTGCCTGTCTTTCCTCTTTTCTGTATAGTTGTGGGCATTTTAGCCCACAATGTAAAAGATACATTTAGGAAAATGTAAGGCAGCCTGTGAGACATCTCTAGAAAGTCTCTTTGTGAGCTCAAATTGTAGACATGTTCCTAAAAGCTTTTGCCCTAGGAATATACCTCTTGATATTTTTACATACGATATAGAAGTTAAATCAGAGAATAGTCTGATATATGGAATTTAGCTCTTCTCCAGCTTTTCAGGAATACATCTGTTCATGTCTTAAGGCATACATAAATGAATTGATAATTGGATATCAGGAGTTGGCTGCATATGTGACACTTATTATGACACTACAGAATTTGGAAGGAATAGCATTATATTGGAAGGAATAGCATTATGTTCTTTAAGTATTTTTGATAGAATAGTGTTTCAACTTCTGGTGTGTCTATGTAATTTAAATTGAATTTGATATCTAATTAATTAATTAAAGATAGTATAACATCTAATGTCCTTCAGATAAGCCAAGCTAAATGGCAAGCTGCAAATGATTCCATATTAATCCATTTTAACTGTATAAGTAAATAATAGTTGAGAACAGTTGATCTTTGGAGGGTCTGTAAGTTAAAAAGTAAACAGAAACATAATATGTCAGTTTTCCAGGTTCATGAGGCCGCCTCATTTGTGAGGAAATAGATCCCGACAAAGAACCATCAGTTAAAGAAAACTACTGAAATTTGAAACAAAAACACAGGAATAAAATATTGGCACTATCCATAATACATCTAAGAAAATGTGTTTCTTTTTATTTGGATTACAACATTGCAGTCTTTTTGAATGAAAATTACTTTATTCAACCACCTATTAAACATTCAGTTGTATTATGCTTTACATTACTTGAGGCTTCATCCATAAGATAAAATTCCCAAAGTAATTTTTCTAACTGAACCCATAACTCTTTCATCACCTTCATCCCTGAATAGCATGATTTCCCATTACTGTTTATAGTTAGGACTTCTGTCTTTACAGTATATAGGCACAAAAAGCTGTGTTATATTTGCCATGGGAACTATAATTTTTAAGGTCCTTGTGCTTGTAAAATCTTTACCTTTATTATATTACCATAATGTAGATTTTATATTTTATAGAGGATTACATATCAAGGGAGGATGGTGTTGTACCAATGCATGGCCAGACTTGTTAGCTATGTGATGGTGTGTCTTGTTCTTTTAAAGCATCAGTCAGGGAGCTTATTACAGTGTCACAAGCAACTTGACCAACTTTGAAGGTTGCTACCTTGTGCTTGCCTTTGCTCATTACTCTCCATTTTTTAATCTCTCTTTATATTGGAATTACTCACCATGTTCTGTCATGGGACTTTGTATTGCCTCGCACTAAAGTAAGCACTTTAGTAAGCACATCATATTGACATTGAACTTACCTGTATGACTTGCTTTAACTAATAGGATGAAAGCAGAAGTAATAGCATGTCGGTTTTGAGCGAAAGTCTTAAGAATTCTTTAACGTTTCCACTTGCTTCACTTGTACTTCTGTCATCTGCTGTGAGCAGAATAGGAACATCCCCTGAATGAAGAAGACATGTGGAATAGACCTGAACCCAGACCTAAGCCTGGAGTCCAGCCTAGCCCAGTTGGGCACAGCCAACCCCAAATGAGATTATGTGAGCCACAGCTAACCTGCAATCCCTGAGTGAGAAAAATAAATGCTTCTGTAAGTCACTGAGATACTGGAGTTGTTTGTTATGCACCATTATTGTAACAATAGCTAATTAATACCTCTCCTGTTATTGATGGTTCTTGTGCATTTGCTGCCCTGTATGCAGGCTTAGTGTTTTTGGCTGGCTATTCAAATGGTTGGAATACCTGGAGCATGTCAAGGACCACACGAGATATTTCTGCTCTGAATTTCCAAGCTAGCAGAGAGATATTGCATACCTTCAATTTTCATATTTCAGTCACTAGTTTAAAGGACTTCTAGATGGGCATTCATCCTTATAAAATGGTCTGGTGATCTGGGGGTTCAACTCATCCATTTGAATTGTAAGGACCTCTGTGTAAGACTGTCTGCCCTCTTACATTCATGTGTCTGGAGCATTAATGTATTTGGGCAAACCCCTGGACATTCTCATGAGTTAACATGTGAACCCAAGAAGTTTCTTCATTTGAGTGGGCTGAGTACTTACATCTTATTTGTGTGCTGAATAGACTCTAGAATAGTCCCCAAGAATACTGAAGCAGAGAGTCTAGGTAAACCATGTACCAATTTAAGACCCGCAGAAACTGTGATATAATAAATGTATGTTGTTCCAAGCAGCTACATTTGTGGTAGTTTGTTACACTGCAATAGAGAAATAAAATACTACTCAATCATGTAGCAAGTTGATGATTTCCATAATGTGATACATATTTACTTTTATTCATATCAAACATTTATTGAATACCTACCAGATGCTAAGCCCTTCTTAAAATACTGCTGATATGGAGATGATACTGTTTACCCCCGAGGAACTCACAGTCCAGGAAGCATCAGAGATTCATGCAGCTGGTCATAACACAATGGGACAAACATTATAACAAGGATATGAGCTAAATGGTATAAGCCATGTTGCTTGTTTACACTTTTCTTGGCACAACATTATAAGCCTGCACCTGGAAAAAATGTGAGGGTCTCATATGGAATACAGACACTATAAAATCATTGTTGAAAGGTGTTTACTAAGGAACCATCTGTACACACCTGACCAAGAAGAAGTAATCCAATGGAAATAAATGCTCTCACAGAGAACAAAAGCTTCAAAGAAATGGCTTCACATAATTGTGATCATGACTCCTTTGTCCTTCTACAGAACTGTTGAAAATCAACACTGATTATCTCCCTCTTATGAGTTCTTTCTCTTTATAGGACAATGTTTTGAGATATAGTGCTTCAGAATAATAAAGCTAAGACATTACTTTTACTGCATTGCCATTTAGGCATATTTTTGGGTATATCATAGAAGTTTGGGCAGTACAGCAAAAATGCCTCTGTCTTTTTGATGTCCAAAGTAAAGGCCAGATTTTGCCAATTTCTGCCTGCAAACCATGAATCCCAATCATTATTGCTATATCTAGAATAATTTGCTCTTTCTTCAGACTGCATATGTACTTTTCTGATAAAGACTTTTATTTTTTTTAATTTTATTTATTTATTTATTTGACAGACAGAGATCACAAGTAGGCAGAGAGGCAGGCAGAGAGAGATGGGGAAACAGGCTCCCTGCTGAGCAGAGAGCCCAATGTGGGGCTCGATCCCAGGACCTTGGGATCATGACCTGAGCCAAAGGCAGAGGCTTCAACCCACTGAGCCACCCAGGAGCCCCTCTGATAATGACTTTTCTGACTGAGACTCCAAGATATAAAATAATATAAAACAATACATACTTTTTAATTGAATGGTTACCAGGTGCTTAAATACCTTACTTAATAGTGGATTATCTCAATTAATGTTCACACCATCCTGATGAAGTAAAGGTTATTATTATCCCCATCCATCTCACAGATGAAACTGAAGCCACAGAGTTTAGATAACTTGCTTGAGATTATACCATTAATTAGTAATAGGTCTTGGGATTTGAAGTTGTTCTAGTCCTGGTTCTATGCACTTAACCTCTATTCTTTTTTTTTTTTTAAAGAGTTTATTTATTTATTTGACAGACAGAGATCACAAGTAGGCAGAGAGTCAGGGGGAAGAAGGCTCCCCGCTGAGCAGAGAGCCCAATGTGGGGCTCTATCCCAGGACCCTAGGATCATAACCTGAGCCAAGGGCAGAGGCTTTAACCCACTGAGCCACACAGGCACCCCTTTATTCTGTTTTCTAATGTCTCTGACAGTTCCAAGATCTTAACGGGCAACTTTGAGCATGATGTGTTGGTCATACAAAATAGCATAATGATGCAAATATAGGCCTTGCAGTGTCAAAGCATTTGATATTCTTCATATATCCATAAATATTGACATTGGGTCTTCTAAGAGTAAGTGAATTTATCTGTTTTAAAAAACTGATCTGTGTCAAATAAACAACATCTTTAAAAAATAAAATAAAAAACTGATCTAGACATTCTTTGGTGAGATTCTTCACATATCAACTTAGAATATAATACCTTATACACTATATCAGGTAGGCTAAAGGGTATGTGGCTCAAAAAAGAGATAAGAAACCTCAGTGGTTTAAATAAAGCAGAAATTTATTTCTCTATACTTTAAAGGTGTAGTAGGGCAGTCAGTTTTGGGAGACAGCTTTCCACAAAGCAATTCAGGGGCCTGGTTTCCTTCCATCTTGTTGCTCTGCCAGCTACTATGCTCTGCCATGTCTGTGTTCCAGGTGGCAGGAATAAAAAAGAGGCAGTAAAGAGCTAGCAATTTCCTTTTAAGCAAGTAATGTGGAAAAGGTACACATTGCAACTTCTTACACTTCATAGATGAAAACAAAGTCACATGGCCATACCCAGTCACAGGCAGAATGGGAAATGTAGTCTCCAGACAGAGGGCTTTGTGCCCAGTTGAAAGTCAATTCCAATGAAAAAAAAAAAAGAGAGAGAGAAAAATAAATTTGGAGGGGAAGAGGAGCCAGCTGTCTATTACACACAGGTAGGCAGATACAACATATATATCAATTACTGGTTTTAGTATTTTTTCTTTTTTTCAGGGGAGTAGGCTCTCTGTAGAATAATGTCATTTTTTTTTTTTTTTTCATGACTGGGATGAGAGTTAAAATGACTTTAAAACCTAATATCACTAATCAGCTGGTTGAGCACTTACTGATACCTACTCTTTAATTACATGGTTAGTAAATGGATAATTATTCTATATTAGGTAAGAGCATTTTGAAATTATGTAACTAACAGAAGGAATGTAGTGAACATGTGTTGTTTTGTCTGCCAAAATTTATCCCCATCTGACAAATAGCCATGAACTTTCTTTAGAAAATTATCCCCCTCCTTGTGGTTGTCAGTTGGGGAGGAGTGAACCTTATAAATGCTTTCTGAGCAAAGCTACCTTAAGAAGTTTTTCTCTGCATTCAACTGCTCAGGCTCTTTTTTAAAAAAATGATTTTATTTATTTATTTGAGACAGAGCGATATAGAGGGAGCATGAGCAGAGGGAAAGGTAGGAGGAGAAGTATGGGAGGGGGAAAGGGGAGCGAGGGGGAGAAGCAAACTTCCCGCTGAGCAGGGAGCCCAACCTGGAGCTCTACGGAATCAGGACCTGAGAAGTCAAAGGCAGTTGTTTAACCATCTGAGCCACCCAGGCACCCTTACAACTACTCAGACTCTTTATTACCATGGTGTAGATTCCGTCCCATGACCGCAGGCCTGCAGTCCCAGTCTTGTTCTTGTGTCTCTTCAGCTGGGGATAATATAGTTCCCTTCAGCTGTTGCTAATCTCAGGGCAACCTCCCCATTGCTTGTTTGGTTCTCACCTGCATAACTCATTCCCTGTATTAGATTCCCTCTGTTATAAATAAGTAAAATGGTTTCTAGGCTCCTGGACAGACATTGACTGATGAAATGTCCTACTTCATAGAGCTGTTCCAGCTCCAGCCACACTCCTCTAGTCATGTTGCTTTAATCTCAATTCTCAATTCTCCCAGAAAGAAGAAACCTTAGTTTCAGGTTCTTGATTAAGGTTGGAGTTGGGGATAAGGAGAGGTGATTGAGTCTTGTGGGAGATATTGTTATGCACTAGAACAAACAGCTCCCAACCTATCTGTTACAGAAACACAGGATGGGGAGGAGAGGGGCCAAATGGCACTTGTTATCTCATAAAACTTTTAATAACTCTTATTATTAGCCTCACAATCTTTATTATAATCTTAATTATATTTACAATCAAAATAACTCAAAGTATCTTATTTTCTTAGGAGTGAAAGGCTTTAGCTTATTGTTATCCCTAGCTGAGGTTAGCTGCACTTAATGGATGGCTCTAGGAGACGAAAAGTTTTTCAAAACCTCAAACACAAAATAATTAAAGAATTTAGATTTTTTGAAATGAATCATAATTGTACCCTGTAGCTCTAGTCTGAGGATGGGCCAGAGGAAGTCCCAGAGTTGGAGTAGGTTTCAATTTTTGTCTTTACAGATTCAGACACCATGATGGGATTAGATGCACATAAGTGTACAGAGAAAGTATTAGTGAAGAATAAAGAGAAGGAAGTGGAAGCTGGACTAGGGAGACACCAGATAACAATGAAGGTCTGATAACTGTAAAAGCTAGGAGGAAAGGAAGCAAGATTGACCAAGAAGATCCTATGACTGCGAGGAGTTATAAGAACATTTTGACCAGGCCAGTGGGGAATCTTTAAGTCAAAGCTGCCCATTAGAGGAATCCTGCATCCCTCAACAATGGGCCTGTACTAACATCCCTGCTATGCTCAGTCTCTGACTAGGAGCAGCCCAGGGGAAATATGATCTCAGCATAAACACAGTTGTGGATCTGGCAAGACAACAGCTGAGGCTAAAAGTCAGCTGTGCTCCTTACAGCAGGAAATCTGAGCAGATATTTTCTTGGATACCATACTGGGTACTTACTAAGGGAGGAGATAATTCCAAATGTCAGTTCTAAGTTTACCGTACCTTAGGTACCTAAGGTACCGTACCGTACCTTACACAGCCTAAGTTTACCGTACCTTCTCACCACCACATTGCAGAATGTACATCTTTTTATTATTATGTTATTCAAGGTCCCTATGGCAATTTCTGGATCTGAATGTGGCCTATTTACCTAGATGTGTTGAGTGGAGTTGAGGGAAAGGGGGATGTGGACGTTGCCCTGGCCAAAACGGTCCAGGCTGAGTGTCCCCAGAGGCAGAGGCTTAGGAGAGGGCTTCTACCTTTCCTAGAGAACATCTGCATTTGTCTGTGTGTGTGTGCACTTCACACTCTGTCATGCCCTGAGATAGAGAATGCACATAGATGCCAAGGAAGAGAACCAAGTTGTAGCAAAATTAAATGTCTTTTCCTTTTTTTTTTTTTTATTTTAATTTGACAGACAGAGATCACAAGTAGAGAGGCATGCAGAGAGAAAGAGGGCTCGATCTAGGGACCCTGGGATCATGACCTGAGCCAAAGGCAGAGGCCCCAACCCATTGAGCCACCCAGGTGCCCCGCAAAATTAAGTGCCTTAATTGCTATTTTTCTAAGAATGCTGATGTTAATTCAAATTTAATGTTTATACCTTAAAATATGAAGTGTATTGTAAGTAACATAACTCAAAATGAATTTTCATACAATGTTTATGTTTTATGGAGTTATTAATCATCAGCTTTATTATTTTAGTTTCTTTTTCCTAGATTAGATTATAGGCCAGTCTCAGCCCTGTCAGGGTACTCTGTAGCATTTAGGGACTAACAGACCCTTCAGGTTTTCTTTTGTAGATTAAGGATGTGAGAAGTTAGAGAGAAGCTGAATCCCTAGAGCTACACTTGTGGCCTAAAGGATGAGGCTATTCTGTGGTTCTCCAAAAGGCCAGCTGGGCCTCCTAGCCTGAAACCACCCAGAATAGGTGATGGAAGATTACTGGGCTGGTTTTCCACATCTCTTCATTCTCTGCCCCATGATAAACCTCTAGGGTAATCTGGGTACATGTATGACACTTCCTTGCAACATGGAAAAACCTGACCAATTCTCAGTACTCAGTAATTTAGGAGAGCGATAAAGAGGAGTCAGGGGAAGCTCCCAGGTTGTCTGTTTGGAGTCTCGGGGGGATGAATGCACTGCCAGCAAAAGATAGAGGCAGGTTTGGAGGAGATTTGCAAAACTCAGTTTGAGCAGGTTGGGTTTGAGTTGCCTGTGAGGACACTTGGAACACATCTCTAGTAGACAGGTGGATACATAGGTCTACTCTGGTTATTTATTGCTATCTAACTAACTACCACGAAACTGAGTGGCTTAACATGACACTTTTATTTATTTATCCATAATTCTACAATCTGGGCTTGGTGGAGAATAGCTCATCTCTGTTCCATGTGGCACCAGCTGGGGCAACTTGATGGGGCTGGAAATCCACTTCTAAGATGGCTCACTCACTCACACGTGTGGTAGGTTGTGTTGTGTCCAATGGGAGCACAGCTGGGGTGATTAGCCTGGGTCCTCAAGTTTTCCTCTATTTGGCCTCTTGAAACGGCTAAGTTAGACTTCTGACAGCATGGCATTCTTGGAGTAGTTAGATCTTTTTCATGGTTCTTCTTCCAAAGGACAAAACCAGAAGCTGTTGTCAAAAACAAAACTGAATGAACAAGGAAATCGATTTTATACAGACTATTGCAATGGAGAGAGTACCCAGATTTGAAGATCAGAGTGTCTCAGCAGGACTTTGCCTTGTACTTTTACAGGGAGCAGTAGACAGGTTATCAGTGGGATGACTTATAGTTGTGAGATAGGGAACTGAAGGAATCCCATCAAAGATGGCTTTTTTTCTGCCTCTTTTCTTACTAGGACCTACATCCCCACCCTACACATGCCTTATAGTACAGATAATGTACATTTTCCTTGCAAAGGTCAAGAAGCTAATGATTTCTTTGGAGACTTCCAGCACAATAGATAACATCTAAGGAGTGACCAGGTGGGGTCTTCATGAGCATTTTCCCAAGACCCCGGCTCCAGGGTGTAAATGACTTACGGAAAACACTTAAACACCTGTCTTTGTTCCTGGATGTCTGAGAAGACATATGCACAAGACCACAGTCCTCAATAAAAACAACAGACCCCAAGTAAAGCGTCTCCCAGATGCTCTGTCTGCACTCTATGTCTTCAATAAACTCTCCTCTTGGCTTACATTTGATTTCTATGCAGTGCAAAGACAAAGACCCTCTTGGCTAGTCCTGCAGGAACCCCTCTGGGTCCTTGAATCCGTCAGCCTGCATCAGTTGGAATTGTTTTATAATCAGGAGATGTCTTAGTCATCTAGTTATCTGTGTCTAGGTAATTTCAGGGCAACAAACAGTTCTAATCTCAGCTAATCATCCATGAGACAAAGGATGTTGAAGGGTTTGTGCCTAACCTTGTCAACAGGTTCAAGCAAAAAGGGAAATATCTATTTTTGGTCTTGTCACAGGTAAACAAGGAGTCATCTGCCAGTCTTTTGAGAAAGAGTGGACAGAGTCCCATCTAAGTCATACTGAGAAGGGTGGTTCTTTGTGGTAAGCCGTTTCCCAGAACAGAAACAGGTGGGGTGGTTTCTTAATCATTTCTGTTTTCTATGAGTACAGGGTTCCAGTAAATTTCAATGTTGTCACTGCAAAGTCTTCTTATGGCTTCAGCCTGGAACTGGCAGTCATTTTTGCCACATCTATTGTTTAAAGCAGTGACAGGTCCAGCTTAGATTCAAGGGAAGAGTATTATATAAGCACATGGATATTGGGGTTTATCATAGGCCACCAAAATACAGCTTCTCGTAGAGTCTGAACCTTGGACTGGATGTATTTAGAATGGGGTGCTACTAACATATCCTGGGTGGTAGCTGCAACTATCAGGTGGGATCACTGTGCGTGTGTCTATATTGGTAAATGTAGAAAAAAGTTCATCAACATTTCAGACCTATTAGATTGGAGGCTTGAGGGCTGTGATTTTCCTAGTTTCTCAGAAGCCCTTATTAATACTGTTTCTTGCTTAGCATTTATCCCAACATTTTCTGGAGTTTTGTTGCTAGTTATATTTCCTGAACATCATCTAGGTATTCACCTCATTTAACGATAACGATGACAGGACCTAGCCAGAAATGATATTTAGTAAGTTTTTACATTTTAATTATTTGCCCTGATTAGACTTGGCAAGAGGCATTAAGTTGACTTGTCCAGCTCCTGCAACAAAGAGGGCCAAGAGAAATCCAGGGAATCCCTGTGCAAAGGGGAGGGTTTTGAACAAAGGTCTCCCACACAGGGACCCTCCACGGAGGCTAGCTAACCTTTGAAAATTTGATCATTTTCTTTCTTGGTTTCCTTCTTCTGGACTCAACACTATCAATTTCTTTTGGAGCTCTTTGTGAAGATAGGCCAATAAAAGACCATAAATCTTTTTTACTAGGTGAAGCATTTACCACTCTAATTAGCATTCCCATTCAAAGGCTTTCATATTCGAGAAACAAACACCAGCATTCCCCGTGCTAAGGTTAAAGGGAATCTTAAATCATGAGTGAGTAGAGGTGGAGGACAAAGACCTAGAGTTTAGGCATTGCCTGTGTTCTGACAGTCATCAGAATTTTACTGAGATACCACAATGCTGAAGACACACACTCTCCTAGGTTTTTATAGTAGAGATAAAATCTGAGCCTAGTATTGTGGATTTGTAAACAAAAACAAAAACAAGACTTATGTGGGTTATAACAAAGTAGATCTGCATAAAATGTTAATGACTTCCCCAAAGTAGAGTAGAGTATGTTTCAGAGTAAGTGGCAGGCTGGGTCCTGAAGCATGAATAGAAGTCCATTCAGCTGTAAAAAAACGTCTACTGGAAGGCCATTTACACGCAACTAGGAAATGTAAATTCTGAGGCAGGAGAACCCGTCTATTAGGAGTTTCTCAGAAGCTGACATCTCTCTTACTCTCAGTCCCACCCTGGGGAGGTGGTGGAGGGTGTGAGTGGTGAAGTCTCGATACCAGGTTTCTAAGCCTACAGTTGCGCTTAGGTTGGGGCTCAAGAAAAGAGGACAAGGAGAAAGTTTGGGAGGGGGTGGAAAAAACCTTCCCGCGCATGCGTAATGGTAGCCAGCCCGCTCCGCAGAGGGTTTGGCCTGCGGCTCACTCCCCACGTCGCGCCTCGCATGGTCCCAAAGACTGGGCCCCGAGAGCAAGCGCGTTGCGCGACCGCGCAGCCTCCAGGCTGGGCGGGCGCCTGCGCACCAGCGTGCTGGGCGCTGGAGCCGCGGGGTTATTAGAGGTGGAGCGCGGAGAGGGCGCGCGGCAGGAGGCGGTCGCCGTTACGGCGCGAGCGTGGTCACGTGGTCGCTGGTCACCGCCGCCGCCGCCCCCTCCCGCTCTGTTCTCTTTCTGGTCGGGCCGGGCCCGGCCGGTTGCACGAGCGCCTGGCAGAGACTGAGGGAGAGAGAGAGAAAGAGGAGGGGAGGAGGAGGAGGATTCAGGGAGTAGGAGCTGGGGAGTCCTTCTGCGCCACAGGTAAAACGAGATGATGATGATAATCGTAAAAAAAGCCGAGCCCCCTGAGCGCCTCCGCCTCCCTCCAGTGCAGCCCCACATGCAGTCGCTCCCGTCCCGGCCTCCCCCTCTGCCTCTCAGGACCATTCCCGCCTTTCCCAGCGCCGCTGCTGCAGCTGCCGCCGTCTCGCGGGAGGGCCTGAGGGTGCTGCTGCTGTCGCCGCGAACGGGTAGTCGCACCGCCTCCGTTTGTGCGCTTCCCGGGTCGGCGTGGGGGCTGGGTGGTGGGAGGGCGGCTCCTCTAGCTCCAGGGCGGGTAGGGCAAGGGAGCTGTTTCCCCCAGTCAGCCTGCTTTCCTGCCTCGGGAGGTTGGGGTCTAGGCTGCAAAGCCAACTGCTGCAAGTGGTCAGAGCCTGGTGGTTGGATTGTGGCTCAATTTCCTACTTGGTAAATTTCCCGTTTCTATCAGTCCTGGGCTGAAAGCTTCCTTTGCAGGCCGGAAGCGAAACGGGCCCGGAATCCCCAAACCTTTTAAAATGCAGCTTTTAGACTAGAGAAGCCTTTCGTCTTTGAGGAGAGCAACGTTACCCTGTTTTAGTACGACTTAAGTTTATTCACCTGTAAGAACATGCAAGTTGAGGCCTTTAAGGATATAAGAAAAACTTTGTGAAAGTTGATCCCTCTTTCCCCTGCTTTTCCTGGAAAAAAGAACACAAGACCTCCTAAACAATTTTTGGTTCTACAAATGACCCAGAGTTCGTTCAGTACCTATTAACTAGTTTTAGTTTCAGGAATATGATTTAAAGTTCACATCCTTCAGATTTTTTTTCTGAATAATTTTCAGGAAAAAGTTCTATTTGTCAACTCCGAATTGGACTAAATCCCGGAATTGTAGCGTACTGATTGCACGGCTTTGGGCCCGATTGCGCAGAGATTTCTAGGACTAGTCATTATTTGTACTTGGTAGAACAAAATATAGTGCAAAGAAACTGTATATTATTAGTGCGCTGTTGGACAAAATACTGACTTAAAGCAGTAAGTAGTAAATGTAGGCATTGTTGAAAACAAAGCTGTGATCACTTACATTTATTTATATGTTAGTTATTTCTCTAAATGAGCTTTTCTGATTCCACGTCTTGGAATTTTCATACTATATCTCTAAATTTAGATGTAAACTTGAGCATTTAAGATTTTTACAGCTATCTGCAATAGAGTCAAACAAGTGCTTCTCCAACTTTAATATGCATAGGCATCCCTTGGGGCTCTCCTTTAAAATGCAAATTCTGATTTAGTAGGTCTGTGATGCATCTTGATATTCTGCATTTCTTATAAGCTCCTAGGTGGTGCTTGGCGAGGAACAATTCTTGAGTAGCAAGTGTCAATGATTAAGTGCTTTAATTCATACTGAGTGTAGAGGTAGTTTGAGAGGAGGCAAAAGGCAGGATGACCTGAGAAAGTGCCTCTTAGGGCGATCCTTTCTGAAAGGCGAGCAGGCTGTGTTGGGATTCTAGGGGAGGGGACAGTAGTTCGGAGTGAGTTGCCCCAACCTGGAGAAGTGCGGATGCCACGTGTGCATGCTGCGGTGCGTATATCACCTGGCCTGTGAATTTTCCGTGGAAGCGTGGTGTATTTCTAGCTGAAGGACTCAGCTATGGGTAGTTGGGTTTTATCATCTTATAGACTATGAGTCCTGTGTCTCTGAATCCATTGCTGGGATGAAATTTTCTTTTATTAGTGAAAGTATTGAGTGCTTTTTCTCTCAGATGCAGCCTCAGTTGAGCAGTGCATTCCTGAGCCTTGGAAACAAGCTTGTAAAGAATTTAGGGTCTCCACCTGCTGAGATTATCCTAAATGGATTCAGATTTTTTCCCCTAATCTAATCAAGAAAATGTAAATTGGAAAGTTGAAAAGTGTCATACTTAATCTCATACTTTATGTCTATAAAAATGGTTGTACCTAACTTTTAAAAAACTTTATTGAATGTAACATCAATTGCTTTTAGCACCGTAATTTTTATAGTTTTCATTCTAGTCCTTACTTTCCATTGTTTCTTCATGTTCTTAAATATTTATGACCGTGCTTTTGAAGCACGAAGTGCCAGACACTGTTCTGAGCACTTTATGTATCTTAACTCATGATGCTCACAACAATCTTTAAGGAAACTGAAGCAGAGAGAGGATAAAAAATCTGTGCTAACACAGAGCTGGGATTCTGGCTGGCTGATTCTACAGTTCATACTTTAATAAATCTTCTGAATGTAGCTTTTATGGAAGAAAATAAATTAATGATACTTTTCAAAATTCCCTTTTCCTACTATTGTTGAAAATTATGAGATTTTCTTTGATTTTAAAATCCAAACTTGTCATCTCTTAAAAAATTTCCCCCAATGCTTGTAAAATGCCTCAATGCTTGTAATCTTTTCTGAATATTTCTGATATTGAAATTTGCAAAGCTTTATTTGTTTGCACCTGTCTGCCAGGCCAATCTCTTTCAAGTCTGTAAGTCACTGTTAAAAGTGAAAGTAGTGTCTGCTTCCTTTTGGCTCTGCAAGTTTTTGTTCTTCATTTTTGCCTATGCTTCTCTTCCACCTTCCACCCCTTTTCCCCTCTATGCATACATAGTAGATTTATCTTGTATTTGTTATCCTAATATTTAGGATTTTTGGAGGGGTTGATGGGTCACTGATTTTTTTATTTGACCAGTAAGGATGATAACAATCTAAGCATGAGTCACTGTTATCATATTTTAACAATGGGAAAGTAATAAGGACAACTTCAGTGTCCTTTTGTCTCTGACCGCTGAAAGCTTTGTCTTGTATCATCACCAGCCTGAGGAGTGGTGCTTATACACTTGGTCTAAGACATTTCTTTTAATGTGGACAGATGATTAGAATGGCAGTAGTGTTACAGTGTGTGTATTGGAACTTGAGAAATGAGATTTTGTGACTGGGCAGTTGTGGGAGGAGGAAGTGAGAGGAGAATGCCTATGGGCTGATTCTGGTAGCATTGATTCTTCATTAACTGGGATTATAATTTGGGAAGTAAGTCAGTATAACAACAAATCCCTGTTATAAAGTTTTCTCAAGTTCATACTCTGTTGTGATGTCTGTTGTAATGTTATGCTCGTCAGTTACTTAGCCTCATAGTGCCTCAGTTTTCTCAACTTTAAAGTGAGGATGGTAATAATAAGTACCCCCAGAAAATTGAGGATTAAATGAGTATATCTGTGTGTGTATGTGTGTGTATATGTATGTATAGTACATATACATACATAACGCTTGGTGTCTGACACATAGTTAATGCTATCATGGAAGTGTTAGGTACTGTGTTTTACTATGGATAATCTACAGTGTGGCTGATCGTATCCACATAATCAAGACTGACTGTATTTGAATGAACTTCATGGGAATTGTTTGGTACTTGGACTTTATTTGGTAAGAAGCTGTATGGGCCAGCAAAACAAAGTTTGTACTTTTTGGATTAAATACAAAGTTGGTATAGTAATGCTCTTATCCCTTTGGGGGATTAAATATAAATATGGTTTTGCTGCTCAGATCTTTCAAAATAAGTAAGGCTATAGAAATAAAAGAAGTTTTTAGTGGTGGTGTGAAAGGATTGGTTTAAAAATTTCTAGTGTAGTGTTGTGAAGCCTAGAACAAGGTCATCTCATTTATGAAGGCTCTTCTGACCTATAACTTTTACCTCCCTCAGCAGACTCCTTTGCTCCTTGGAATAATCCATTTCTGTGCATACTCCAGACCTGATCTATAGCCCCTTATCTAAAACCCATGGTGACATATATGTCTCAGAAGTAAAATTTTTGGAATTTAGAGAATTAATATGGGCATATGCTTTATATCATGAAACCTCCTGTGGATAGGAACAATCACCCCATAGTTGTACACATTAATTTTCCCGGCAAATTTATACATGTTCACACTAAGTAGAATAAAAAAGACCATAAAAAGCCTCATTTTAGTTTGGCTGTGTTTTGTTGACAGCTTAGAAAACAGTTTCAGTTTTCAGAGTTTTTTGGATTTTTGGAATTGGAGATAAGGGGTTGGGATCTCTGTCTGTCTACTTTATATTTTATCATAGTACCTGTCTCTTTGATTAGAAAAAACTGGATTATGGGATTTGTGTGTTAACATTTTCTATTTTTAGCACCTGTCATGGGATCTGGCATGCAATGATGCTCATTACGTGTCCCCTAGTTTGGACGAAAAACCTCTGAAGATAGTATCATTCAGTTACGTGGTGTCTCTGACTCTATGAAGATATTTAGTAATTGTGGATTTATAATTTTTCTTGACTTAGTTGCCTAGGGAAGGTGATTATTGGATTATTTTTTGAGACAAAATAGACTTTGAAAGAGGCATTACAGATGATTGCAAATTTTTAGAAATTTGTGTTGACAAGAATGCTTATGTTTACTTTTTTATGGGTCATGAAGTCTACATTGAGAATGGTTTGCTTTTTATTTTTATTTTATTTTTTTAAAGATTTTATTCATTTATTTGTCAGAGAGATAGAGTATAGGCAGGGAGAGTGGCAGGCAGAGGCAGAGGGAGAAGCAGGCTCCCTGAGGAGCAAGGAGCCCAATGTGGGACTTGATCCCAGGACTCTGGGATCATGACCTGAGCTGAAGGCAGCTGCTTAATCGACTGAGCCGAGAATGGTTTGCTTTTTAAAAATGATTATATATTTAGTTTTGTATGATAACTTATGACAGATTAGTTGTGGTATATCTAAAGAAAATGTTGCTGTGTATGAATATCTTAGGTTGAATAATTACAATATAATAGCTTAGCCTGACATTATAAATTTTTTTTTCCATTACAAAAGGTAATGCCTATTTTGAAAATGTTATAAAAACAAATTATCAAAGATAATGATCTGCACTATTGGGAATTTCTTCAGTTCTCTTAGGGGGTTATGTTGTCTTGAGAGAGGATGGAAAAAAAAGTCAAATTTGTACTGCAAGTATTAGTTTAGAAAACCGAGTTGCAAATGTTGGTTAGCAACCAAGTTTTCTTACTGTTACTAAACATTTAAGTAAGATAAAAAGGTGACCTAAAGGAGTTTGGGGCTCTACTTGTAAATACCGATCTTCAAAATAATTAGATCAGGGAGAAGTAAACCCCCACTTCTTACATAACCACCTTGGGGGAGGTGAGATGTAACTGCCTTCTGGTGGAGTTGAGTGGTATAGCACTGCAAGAAGACTGAGCCTAAGTTACAGGTCCTGGCTCTAGATGGGTGCATTCTGTTTGCTGGTAATTAGTGGGGATCAGAATGGACCCCTTCAGGTTTCCCAGGATAGGTACCTTTGGAGATATTCCAGTAGCTACCTTCTAGGAATCCAAGAGGAATTACTAACATTATATCTCTTGCCACCCTGGGGTGAGATGGTGGATTGATTGCTCTGGATTCTTGATGGGGGTTGGGAGAGAAGGTGGAGTTGGTAGGAGGTGGGTAGATGGTACCACTTTCTCTGTGCATTGGTTAAGCTAGACTTTTTTTTCTTCATGAAGTCTTGTAGTAAGAATACTCATTTTGATAGGTAGGTAT
>ML095883.1:7657-20698 GCA_003697995.1 Taxidea taxus jeffersonii
CAACTCTTGCATCACTACTAATGTCATCATCATTGTTTCATAGTTAAATTTTTTAAAAAAACTTTTATTATTAGTATTAGTATTTACTATATGCTGGGCACATAGAATATTCAAGATATGACCAGCATTCAGGTATAGCCCAACCCCTGGGTACCACTCCCTCTTTGCAAAGCAGAACTGTATTAAAATACATTTATATAGTGTTTAACTGATGTAAAAAAATATGCAGAACTCTCAACATTCAGGCAAGAACATTCAAAGCTATTCTCAGAAGTACTTTGTGACAAGGCAGAATTCTTTGCCCTCCCTTAAGCAAGATATTTCTGTTTATACTCCTGGAAATAATGCATTTAATTATACCATCTCTCACAAGAAACACCCCTTTGGGATCCAAGACAGCCACCAAGACTCTGCAGAGAGTGAGGAGATATTAGCAGAGAACCTTCTCCAAAATGCAATGCCTCGTGACAGGTGTAGAGCCAGAGACACAGATAACGGTGACCACTGAAGAGGGTAGATTGTGGCGGGGGCTGTGGGGGTGCTGGGAGTGGACACAGCTAGGTGCTTGCTAGTCCTAGTGCAAGCAAGCTAATGCCTCTTGCTCCTCTTTCTCCTTCTGTTCCTCTTCTGAGGTGGCCATCACTCCTGGAGGGCCAGGCCCTAGAAAGGTGTCGGTCCCTTGACTGTGTGCTTTACCCAAAACCCTCCTGCAATTTCACACAGAATTCTGTCAGTTTCCATTTCTTCTGCTTCTTCCTTTTCTTCCTGATTGTCCACATTTTCAAAAGTGTCTTTAAACATCTCTTCTGTGATCCCTTGTCTTTGGATCCTGGATATCTGGAATCATTGTAAGACTCTGCATGGTTCCTGTTACTTCTGTGCTCTCCTGCAGAGAACCAGCCACTGGTTCTTTCTCCTCATGAGCACAGAGTTCAAGTGATCTTTGGATGATAGCGTTGCTCACAGCTTGAAACCTCATCATCTCTGGGCCAGACCACGTAGACATCCTCTGGCCCTTCTTGGCAGCATCTTTCCTGATCATTTCACTGGCCTCCTCCCCTTTGGATATCTCTTATTTGCTGTCAACTACACTTATGCCCCTTCTTATCTTCAATGCCATTCATCAAACATCTGTAGGTGGCTTGGGTAGCCCTGATTGTCATTGAGTTGGAAGAGCTACTCAGAACTTAATGGGGCAGGGGAAGGGAGGAAGTGGAACACACTGGATCCTGAGAGCTTGGAGGCACAGGAAAGACAAGGCCCCTGCCCAAGACATGAGGTGATCAGCAGTCAGGTCAGAAAGTTGTGTTGCATAAAGCTTACTCAGAAGCAGAACATCAGTGGGTTGGGATGGCTGTTGTCACCATCTAGAAGGAGGTAATGAGCCTACACCAAGGAGTTGATGCTCATAATGGAGGGGTAGACTGAGTGTGGGCATATTAGAGAAGGAGCAGGGAAGAAGAAGACAGTGCCCAAGGCTTCTGCCCTGGAGGCAGAGGGTGATGGTGCCATTAACCAAAGCATGGTATTACGGGCTGACCTATGTCCTCCCCGCTCTCCCCGAATTCTTATGCTGAAGTGCTAACCTACAGCACACCGGAATGGGACTGTATTTGTCCTTTGAAGAGGTCATTTAATTAAATTGAGGTCATTGTGGTGGCCCCTAATCCAACATGACCAATGTCCTTATAAAGAGAGGAGATTAGATTAGAAACACACAGACTGACGGGTGACCATGTGAAGATGCAGTGGGAAGATGGCTCTCTACAAGCCAAGAAGAGAGGTCTCAGAAGAAACCAGTGCTGTGGACACCTTGGTCTTGGACTTCCAGCCACCAAAGTGTGAGAGAATAAATTTCTGTTCTTTGAGCTACCCAGGCTGTGCACCTTTTCCATGGCAGCCCAAGCATATGAGTGCACAGACAGGGGTGAAGGAGCACAAAAAGAAGCAAATAGCTTCTGAAAACATGAGGCCTTCCATGTCATCCCCAGTGGCTTCCTAATTTGTACTTTGCTTTACTCAACTAGATTTACTCAACATCAGCTTTATTGAGGTAAAATTTACCCTTTTAAAGTGTACCATCCCGGGATGCCTGGGTGGCTCAGTTGGTTGAGCAGCTGCCTTCGGCTCAGGTCATGATCCCGCATCCTGGGATCGAGTCCCACATCGGGCTCCTTGCTCGGCAGGGAGCCTGCTTCTCCCTCTGCCTCTGCCTGCCTCTCTGTCTGCCTGTGCTCGCTCTCTCTCTCTCTCTCTAACAAATAATAATAAAAAAAAAAAAACCTCTTAAAAAAAAATAAAGTGTACCATCCAATGACCTTGTCAGTTCATACAGCTGTGCAATGATGCTCACAGTCGAATTTAAGAGCACTTCCATCACCTGGTCAACTAAAATGGCGGTCAGTCCCTCCTCCATTCTCACCCAGGCAACCACTGGCCGGCTTTCTGCTGCCACAGCTGTGCCTTTTCTAGAGATTTAGTAACAGTGAGGTCGTATGATGTACAGCTTTCCGTGTCTGGCCACTTCCCCCTTAGCACAGTGTTCGGGGAGCTCACCCATGTTGTTGTTGGCTGTATTAGTACCTTGTTCCTTTCCGTAATTTGCCGTCACATGGATGTGTGCCATTTTGTTACCCACTCACTTGTCGGAGGACTTCCGGGCTGTTTCTGCCTGTTGGCTCTTGTAAGTAATGCTGTTATGAACACTCATGTCTTTGTGTGGACATGTCCTCCCTTCTCTTGGGTGTGTATGTAGAGTGGAACTGCTGGGTCATGGGGTAAGTGTGTGCTTAACTTTTTAAGGGACTGACAAACTTTTTGGAAGTGGCTGTGAAACGCAACCGGACCTTCATTCCTTTCAAACATACGGTGTGCTGGGGCTGTTATTTCACCCCTGGCCTCCCACTACCATCACTGTCCTCCTCCCTCAAGACCGTGGAGTGGGCTGGCAGGAACTCACAGACCTGTCCACGGGCCAGATAAGCGAACTCCTTGGAAATACATAGCTTGCTGCTGGCGGAGCATGTGCGGTCCTGTCAGAGGTGTTGGCTCTGCAAGAACGTGTGTGTGCAATCGTTGATTTAGCACCAGGCACATTCTTTCTGGAGTGGCCAAAACACTAACACAAACTCTCCAAATCCAACTGATCCCTCACGTGAGCCGGCTGGTGACCACAGGACCACAGGGTGGCTGGGAGGCCCACACAGTGAGTGTTTACTTCCTGTGCTCCCTTTGATAGGAGACTCTATTGAGTTTTTGCAGTCTTATCTATCAGCTTGAAAACAGTGAGATCTGAAAGGGAGAGAACACGGCCCACCCATGAGGTGTAAGCTCAGAAGGCTAAAGGCACTCTGTCCTGGGACCCCCATCTGGATGGCCAGATAGGGTTGCTAATGCCAGGTCCCCAGGCCTTTGATAGCATTGTGCCTTCTCAGCCTAAATGAGCAGCATATCACTTCTCTACCTCATAGCTCGTGTGGAGATCAAGCCATACACTGTGTGAAAGCTCCATGCAAACTGTAAAGGGGCTCACTGAGGAAGTGGCCACCATGGTGCTGAGCTCATTGGCAGCATCTCCCCTGGTACCCCCAGAGGAGGAGAATCCTCTGGACAGATGTGCAGATTACTAGCCTCTTCCCTGGACATTCTCGTTTTGTGGGGCTGAGTTGGGGGCCTAGGAATCTGTGTTTTAACAAGTTCCCTCTGAGTATCCTTCTCTTCGGGGCATTGAGGAAACACTAGTATTATCCAGTGGTTCTGAGCTGAGGCTGCCTGGGAGCATGACCGAGACAAAGACCCCATTTGTGATGTCTAGCCACTGACAGCTTTCAGGCCCCACCCACCCTCCTCCCCAGCTGCCCCACATCTGGAAAAGCTGACGGGGATGCTAAGAACCCCTTCTTGGGCATGTGGGAAGTTGAAACGCTGGCCTGTGTGTAGGAACCCCCAACCTTGCACACTCCTAACCACGATGAAAGCCAAAGCCAGCACCGCCAGCACCGCCTTGGCTCAAGCCCCTGGGCTGGCTGATCTCCCTAGAAGTCCTGCTGTGTGAGTAATATCCCTTTTCATGTCCTCCTCGCGTTCAGACTCGACATCCTAAGCAATTTGGGATGGGGGTCAATCCTGCCCTTTGTGAGGTAACCACACGGGGAGAGTCGCATTTGAGCCTCTGTGAGACAGCCTGGGTATGGCTTTTGAGGGTTCCCAGGTGGCCATGATGTGAAGCAGGGATGAGGATCATGGGGCAAATCCCTTCCTTCCGGTTGAGGCACTGCAGCTCTCTCCCAGGCAGCCATGAGGGCAAGGCTGTGCTTTTCTTTTTTTTTTTTTTAATAATTTAAAAAATTTTTTATAAACATATAATGTATTATTAGCCCCAGGGGTACAGGTCTGTGAATCACCAGGTTTACACACTTCACAGCATTCACCATAGAGGCTGTGCTTCTTTTGTTACAGTTCTATTCCCGCATCTTCGCATCTTTGTGGAGGGACTGAGGCAGGTGCTCCACAAGCAGGGGAAAGAAATGATACAGATGTGAAGCTTGCAAGCGATTTTCACACCCAGTCCCGCCCACTCTTCCCTGCTCTCGACTGTCATTCTTCCATGAACTTGGGGGTAAAGCACCATGTTGAAAAGGTAAGGAACAGGACTCTAGATGAGGAATAGGGTTCTAGCCTTTAGAGTTGTCCGAAAATGCAGTAGGGAGTTCCTGTATTGGGGGATTTGAGGCAAAGGCCAGGTTTGGCATTCTTTAGAAGGGCTTCCTAAAGTAGGTGGTCTTCAAGATTGAACAATCTCCCTGCCCTCCTCATGCATTCTGGATGTTGAGGCCTTTTGTGCCAGGAGAGGCTCACTTCCTCTCCCTGGGCCCTAGCTGGCGACCAAGCATCAACCAGGCCTGGGACCTGCAGACCTGGGCTGGGCTGGTGGCCCTGAGAAGTGGGCACTGTCATCCTGACAGTGAGCAGGAGACCAGACAGGTTTGGTGGGGCCAAGGACATTGCCTGAGGATCATGTGGTTGGTCCTTAATCCAAGTGGAATGACAAAGCCTCTCCCGGCCCCCGCTGAAGCTTCAGGGCACAGCCAGCAAGCCAGGCCAGGGAACAGGAGTGGTCGGGGTGCCGTGTAGCTAGGAACAAAGGAGCAGGTCTCTGCAGCCGCTGGAATCTGTCCCATGAGCCTGGGGGGCGATGGGCATTTGAAATCCCGTTAGGTGCTATGCTCCAAGCCTGCCACCCAGGGCTGCCCTGCAAACACTCAGATGGTTCTTAAGGATGCTTTAATGGTAACAACATCTATGGAGCTCTTACCATTGGCCAAGAGCCGTTTTGAGCACTTTCCGTATGTCAACGTATTTAATCCTCACACTAACGCTGTGGGGCGGGCACTGTCTTCACTGTCACTTTGCAGATGTGGAAATGGAGACAGAGAGAGTCAGGAACTTGCCTCAGATCACACTGCTGGTGGGTGACAAAGCTGGGATTTAGACCCAGAGCTCCTGGCCCAGAGTTGTTACTCTGCATTGCTTTGTGTTGCTTCTGAAATGACCAGTATGGACAGATTGATTCAGCTCAGTGAGGGTTCTTTCCATGACCTTGAAGTTAGAGCATCAGAAAGGTCCTACCTGGGAGGATGGGGAGCAGGGCTTGGGGGTGAGTTGTTGACGAACTCTACTAGTGGGACACACGCAGCTCCCTCCCTAGGCTGTGGCAGGAGTTGGTTAGAGCACGTTCTAGAGGACTGCCATGTGAGTTTGCACAGTAAGAAGAGTGCTGGGCGACATTTCTGAGCAGTGTGAAGATTAGCAAGATCCTTTGTGGAGAGAATGGAGGCAGAAAACAGAATTACTGTCAAGAAGGACTCCTTGTTTGTTACAGTTCCATCTTTTTAAGGCCAGGATAAAGTTTCTTTGGACCTGTTAGGGCTAAAGCAATGGGCTCCCTCACACAGAAAATTTCTATGACACTCGACAAAAGCTGTCAAATTGCCATGCCTTTGTTCTTTGAGAAATTAGAGCTACCTCACCCCCAAATGCCTGAGGTTACATTTGCAACTTGTGATTCACTTCACTAAAGTGAGTTCTTTTTTCTATAATGATGTCAAGTTTTTGACACTGGCTGGATCTTGGTGGGAACACTGAATGGGAACTACAAGGAATCCCACAGCTCAGTGCAATTAGGTCAAGATTTAAAAAGCCCTTTAAGTCAGATACAATTTTACCAGGTGACATGATGAAGGTGAACAGCCCCTGGGGGCCAACTCAGTGGCAGTCACACACCCCTCAGATGCACTGGGCCACTGTCTGAGACATTCTGGGCTCAGTCTGGTTCCTGGTCCCAAAAGTCCCCAGCTGGCATAGATGGACTTCTGTCTCCATAGTCCTCTCCAGGGTGGGGAAACAGGGCACAAGACAGCATGGGGACAGCCTCCTGTGCCCAGCCTCCACTAGGAGACATGGGCTGGAAAGCAGAATTTAAAATCATATTTCTTTTGCTGTTGCTGTTGTGATTCAAAATATTTTCTTTTTCGACTTAAGTTTTGTGAGCATCAAATTTTAAATCCTGGCAAGATGATGCAAGACCAGTGATTCAAGAAGCTTGAGACAGTCCTCAGACTTTAGCAAAAATATAACTTTCTTAGGGAAGCCTCCTATGACCAAGGCCTCCAGACCCCCACCATTTGTGTGAGTTCTTCACAGCACTGTGCTCCTGTCCTGTAACATCTTACTTTGGGGACATGTGGGTGGCTTGGTGGTTGGGCATCTGCCTTTGGCTCAGGTCATGATCCCATGGTCCTGGGATCCAGCCCTGCATCGGGGTCCCTGCTCAGTGGGGAACCTGCTTCTCCCTCTCTTGCTCCCACTGCTTGCGTTCTCTCTCTTGTCAAATAAATAAGTAAAATCTTTAAAAAAATCCCTAACCCCCCCAAAAACAACAACTTAGTTTCTCATCATGGACTGATGTCTATGATTATTTTATCTGTGATTGCCCCGGCCCCCCAATCACTACTAAACCCAGGCTTGTCTTTGAGAACTGGAGTGGCCAGAGAATACTGTTGAACCTCAAAATAATGAAGCACTTGAATCACTTAAAAAAATAAAAGTAAATGAGACATTACAGTAAAGAAAAGGAGGGAGGCCTGGGTGGCTCAGTTGGTTAGGCATCTGACTCTTGATTTCAGCTCAGGTCATGATCTCAGGGTTGTGAGATGAAGCCCCACATTGGACTCCTTGCTGGGTGTGGAACTGCTTAAGATTCTCTCTCTCTCCTTCTCTCTCTCTGGCCCTTCCCTCCAAACTCCCTCTCTAAAAAAAGAAAAGTAAAGAAGGGAAGAAATATTCACATAAGTAAGGAGGTCCCATGGAAAGATGAGGAGGAAAGTATGTGTTTGGCTCTTCAAACTCAGAGTTCTCGGCACAAAAGACACTTGGTATTTACCCAAAGGATACAAAAATACAGATCTGAAGGGGTACATGCACCCAGATGTTCACAGTGGCACTATCAACAATAGCCAGACTATGGAAAGAGTCTAAATGTCCATTGACTGATGAATGGATAAAGAAGATGTGGTATAAATACAATGAAATATTATTCAGCCATAAAAAGAAATGAGATCCTGCCATTTGTAAGGATATGGATGGAGCTAGAGTGTATTACGCTAAACAAAATAAGTCAGTCAGAAAAAGACAAATACTGTATGATTTCACTAATATGTGGAACTTAGGGGGCAAAACAGATGAAAATAGGGGTTATGTAGGGTCTCTGTCCCACGGGGTGCAGGGAGTTTCATGCTAAGCAATGGGCCTCTCTGACGGCAGCCCTGGAGGGTTGTTGTAACCATTCACCGTAGGGGCCATCTTCATGGCAAAGGTGGCATTCTGGGGTAACTTCTGAGGGCAAGGAAAAACCATCAGTATTTCACATCATCCTACTAAATTCCCATGGGGGCCTCCTCTCTAGATCCCATTCTCCTGATCGAATTCATAGAAGGTCCTTCCATGAATACAGCTGAAGATGGCCATTCTTTAATTTCGCACTAGTGACTCTGGGGCAACACTAATTCTTTGAGTAAGTCAAAGATAGAGAGCTCACTTCAGACCCAAAGCATTTCCTTGGAATCTCTGGATATTATACTTAAAAGAACCAGAAGTAAACATGACTAGGGTCCATTTATGTAGATTCAACCATTTTATGAACAATCTCTTATTGTTGGGGTTTACTTACAGGGCAACAGAAATGGCAATATTGCAATTAATTATTTAAGCAAAAGCATCTCTGAGAGTTGCTCAAGTAATATTTATGGTATTTTACCATGGCAACTACTCTTGTTTTGAATATCATTAAAAATCTATCAAAGTACAGTGAGGGACTTCTGGTTTAAAATTGCACTGGGCTAGCAGCCCCTGAGACAGCCTCTCCCAATGCACTAAGAAAATGCCTGTTCAAGGTGAAGAAATGAGGAGTATAGCATTTGACCATGAGTTGGCTGGATACGGGAAGCCCTGGGCAGAATTGTCATACCACCAGGAGAGATGGCTCTGTGTTCCCAGGGATGGATGAAATGCCATTTCTTACATAGTGTTGAGTTTTCTGTGGCTGCTATAACAAATTTCTACAAACTGAGTGGCTTTGAACAGCACACATTTATTATATTACTGTTCTGGAGGGCAGAAGTCTAAAATAGGTAGGCAGCGCTGGATTCCTTCTGGAGGCTCGAGAAAAGAATCTGTTTCCTTAGCTTTTGGCTTCTAGAGGTGACAGGTGTTGCTTGGTTCATGAACCCTTTCTCCATGGTCACATCTCCCTCCCTCCTCCTCTCCGTCCTTCTCTGACTCTGGCATTCCTACCTTTCTCTTGTAGTCATGTCCTTGTGAGGACAGGGATCCCACCCTAAAAATACAGGTTAGTCTCAGAATCCTTGACTTAATCACATCTCTAAAGTCCCCTTCTTCCATTTAAGGTAATATACTCACAGGTTTGGGGGATTGAGATGGGACGTCTTTTTTGGGAGGGGGCATTACTCAACTCACGACATACAAGTTCACATCTCGTGTGCTGGGAAACATCAGGATGTCTTAGGAATGGGGCTCTGTGAGACTTGGTGAAGGGGAGCATATACAGCCCCCATGACCTGCCCAGCTCCTCTCCCTTTGAGTCTTCTCTCCTTCTCTTGCACCCTGAGTCAGCCCCAGGCCCAGGAACAGGCTGGTGCCTGTCTTGATGGCACCAGCCTGTTCTGTGCCTCTGTGTCCTTGTAGATGCCCGCTCTCCTGTCTGGGATGCCCAAGTCCCTGCACCCTGGTGGACTCACACTCCACTCACACTCTGGTCTTGGGCCCCAGTTCTGCCTCAGCCCTGTCCAACGAGGAGCCAATGTCATGGTAAAAAGGACAGCCCCAGGGGCTTCTGGATCTAATTAATAATCCCTCTGTCTCATCAAAGTCACACATAAAATGTGTATAATTGTTTCATGCTAAATAAAACACTATCTGTGACCTCTCACTAGTCATTTCTACTTTCCATCTCCTATTTCGATTCTGAATGCATAAATGAACTTAATAAAGGGACTTGAGGGATAGTCTTCTGTCGGGGTTCCCACGCCTGGAGGCCACATCGTTCTGACTATGAATAGCTATCCAACACCTATGTTGCTGATTATTAAATTGGTGTTTATCAAAGCATTTCTAAATTGCCTCACCCCTCAAAGATTCTCAGAGGAGGCTGAGTTAAAAAGTGGCAAAAGTGTTTTATTCCAGCGGCCTAGCTTTGGGCCATAATAAAATGTGAGCTGCTGCACACGAACACTGATGAGGAAGGTAGGGAGGGAAAGCAGCTTCAGCTGCCAACTGCCTCAAGGTCACTGGGGCTGATTTCGCCATCAGCACAGGGGGCATGGTGCTTAAAGGCCACATGCTTTGAGGGGCCCACAAAAAAAAGTATCCATTTCTTTTAAAATCAGAGGAAAAAAAGTGAACTTTCTCACATCAGAAAGAAATGAAATTTTTAGGGTCTGTATTCTTTTACTAGGGATAGCATAACAAAATACCATAGATGAAAATTTATCTTACAGTGGAAATTTATTTTCTCACCAAGATCAAGGTGCCATCGAGGCTGGTTTCCCTTGAGGCCTCTCTCCTTGGCTTGTGGGGGGGCCTTCCTTTTGCTGCCTATCCATATAGTCTTTCCTTTTGTGTGTGCAAGCATAACCCTGCTGTCTCTGTGTGTCCTGATCTCTTACAAGAACACCAGTCATCCTGGGTTAGGGCCCATCCCAATGACCTCATTTAAACGTGATCACCTCTTTAAAAGCCCCATCTCCAAATGGCAGTCACATTCTGAGGTCCTGCGAGTTAGGACTTCAACATATTAATTTGCAAGGGATACAACTGAGCCCATACCAGGACCCACAAAAATCTATTAGGATGGGAGGGACCTACCTAAGGCAAGAGGGCCCATAAAAGCCATCACGAGAGCCATCCGTGGCTCTCAAGATAGCAGATTAATTTGATTTTCTGTAAGGAGGACAATGGAACAGGAGAGGATCTGGGCCATGTGCAGAAATTCCAGAAGGTTCCAGCTGACTACAGCAAGGGTGCTCATGCATTTGCTGGCAGCATCTCTATCTTCTCCTGTTAGCTACCCTGTTGCCTGAAGCTCAAAAGAACACACAGAATCAACAAAACATGTTACGACAATTCTTGTTTAACTTTCTCCTTAAGAGATCTTACTATTTGCTGAGCCTATAAAAAGAGTTTTATAGACAAAATTCATTCAACAAACATTGAATTCTTTACTTCTAAACTGCAAAGATCTATGCTAGACCGTTTGCTAAACTTATGAAAAGAAACTTATCAATGTGTTTTCCACGTCCCGAAGCTGACAGGAGAGCGGCAGGAAGCAGGCAGTGAGTCAGGGTGGGGCACCAGGCCCAGACCTTGACTAACTCAGGACAGGGAAGACCACATCCTGTCTCCTGTTTCTGCTTCTCATTAACAGGAGATTGTGTGTGTTCAGAGAGTTCTGCAGACATTAATCACATCCACAGACACTGAGGGAGACTTCCTAACATTAAGGAGAGTGTGCATCCCCAAGGTCAGCAAAGGTCATCTAGGAAGTCAATGTTAAAAGAAGAGGTGACCATATTGTCTGGAGGGTAAAGCCACAAAATGGCCCCAGTGTTGCCTGGGTATAGATGGAGTCCTTGGTCTCAATCTTTCCCTGGGGAGAACGTGTGGTGGGCATCCTCAGTCGAACTCCAGGGGCCGCCCTGATTCTCAGAGAACTGCTGGGAAAAATCTCGGGAGGCAAGGCTCTTGTGAAAAACCAACTGTTGTGCTTGTTATTTATAATGCCGTGTTTTCATGTTCTAGCATGCTTTCTTTGGTTTCCTATAGGGCTTGTCCTCTGTTCTGCTGGCCACTACATAAGATAGGTTGAATTGAACTGGATGTAGCAGGATCCCACCAGGAGAGAGTGCTGAGCTGCCGCCATGAAGATGGGGGTCAACTTTCATCGCAGGCTGGGGAAAATGTGAGGGAACTCTCCTGTCAGCTCAGTGACTGAACAGACTCCATGAGACCGGGATGTGGGGCAGCGGGTGGCAGGCAGCGGGCGGTGGGTGGGGGCTGGGGCCTTCGGGACTGGTTGGCAAAACATTCGTGATTCCTTCTTCCCCGTTCGCTCTGTGGGAACAAGTGATTTAACCGAGGGGCTTCCACTTGGCAATGACCTCTAACAAGTAAACTGTTAAAGGGGAGCCTGGTATGACTAGTAAATAATTAACATGGGCTCTTGGAGCTGCTCAGTGAAGCATTACCAGGGCATCCCACCACTAACAGTAAATGCTAATCAGCGCCTTTAGATTATAGACTCAGATAATGAGATCAAAGGGACAGGAAGTCAAAACTCCTGATAACTGCTTTTCAAACAAGTCAGGGGAGAATAGAGTCTCATTCTTCAGAAATGCTTTACATGCTGTCTTTGCCCTGACAGGTAGGGAAAATTTAATTATAGATGACCAGCATGTGGGTAGAGTCTGTCCTCCATAACCAAGCTTGGAAAACTATGTATGACGAATATTTGTTTAGAATCAGGCTGGTTATTCTCTCTCTGAAAGCTGAAGCGTAACTCCACAGCCAGATTAATCATTAAATGAAGCAATTTCAGGTGAATTCAATTCTGCAGCCTGGTGGCTGCAGATGGATGAACAGGAAGCTGGAACTGTGAAGGGGTAGCCTATGGTTTTTCCAACTTGTAACTTAAGCCCAACTTCCTTGAATTATTTGATAGCAACTATTTGCACAGCCCTCAGTATGCTTCCAATGCATTCCCCAGGCCTCTCTCTCCCCCTGCCCTGTATGTTTAGAGTGGCCTCTTTGAAAGGATCCCAGCCACAAAGACTCTACTGCATGGGAGCCTATTGCCTACGTGACTCCTCACAAAGGTGAGTCCGTGGGGAGAAAGAGAGGAGAACGTGCTTCCTCCTGCCAGTGTGGGAGGCAGGGTCAGACCCAGGCATGCCAAAGCCTGTTTGGAACCCCACAGGCCCTTGTTCTGGGCTTCCTGTCCAGGATGTGGAAGGAGACACAAAGCCACCCCAACTCAAGGATATTTGATCATCACTTTCTTTTGGCATCTGAATATCTTCTTACCTTCTGACAATCAGTAGTATCAGTGTGACACTTTCCCCAAACACCCAACATAGGTCAGCCTCACCCAATTCTCACAGCCTGGAGCTTTTCCCCCTCTGCTGTCCCCAGGGTCCCGGGTGGACTTCCTGTGGGATGAAGACCACATAAGATAAAGGACAATGAAGGGAGAGAACCTGCTGTCTGCCCATCCCAAGCCCCAGCATGCTGGGCACAGTTGGAGTAGGGCTTCCTCTGCTCCTCTGCCTGCTCACTTGGGGAAGCCACCCTACTCAGCAGGAGGGGATAAGAATTGAACAAGAACTGGCTGGCCAAGGGCAGGCAGCATCCCTCTTCAGTTTGAAGCTAATTTTCAGAGCTTGTAGGTTACAGATCTTGGGCAGCTTTGGT
>RCUC01085957.1:0-29834 GCA_003697995.1 Taxidea taxus jeffersonii
GGTAGAAGAGCCAGCGCTCTGAGGGAGAGGGTCAGGGGGAGGAGGGCAGCGACGAGGTGGTTTTTTTTACCTTAAGCCTCTATATATTAGTTTATCTTTAAATTATGTGCAGTTCTTACTTATGGAAAGAAGGGGGGAGGGAGGAGGAAGGAAAATAGAAGAAGGTAGAAAGAGACAAGAAACATATAGATGGGAAGGTAGGGTAAATACATTTGGGGTACCCACTAAGGGACATCTCATGCAGTCCACATGCACGAATGCCTTTTACCCTTGCAGGAACTTGCTGAGTTGGCAGGTGGCCCCACAACTTAGAAGCCCCAGAAGACAGGCCTGCCTTGGACTGTGTGGAAGGCACTCAGTGGAGCGGGTCTCAGCACTCCTCACTGGCTTGCTGCCTCCACAGAAATCTCCCCTAGCGAAATTCTTCACTGCTATATATATCAGATATATATAGGGAAGACATAAAATATCTTCCCCAGAAAGCCCCTGTTCAGATGCAGCTATTTCCCTGACATGCAAAACCATCATTTTAGAAAGCCAAGCAGAACCTGAAGTTGAGAAGTGGCTCTTTAGACTTATTGACCCAGAGTCGCTATCTCTCCCCATTTGTTACTTGAGGCCAGTATTTGGGATTCACTATGTAGAAGGGTCGGATTTTGTCTCTGCTCTGTGGCGGTGGGCTGTGGACTGGGTGGTACTGGAGTTCAGGAGCTGGGGTTTCACACTGTGCAATCTTCCAGAAGGCAGGAGTTGCTCTCCGTGTCATGCTGTCGGTGGGGCACCTACAGAAGGCTTTGCACAGGAGATAGTCATAACACCCCCGTTCTTCTCCTCATCCAATCATGACAAGGCTTATTGGGACGATGCTATATGTTCCAAGAAAACGCCCCCCCCCCCATCTTTGTGTCCCATTAGTGGGCAGGAGAGAATTGGGAAGAATTTTCCCTTTGCGAAAGCAAACAGGAAAGATTAGCATTTTGAGGCAGAAACAGACTTCACAATATGCTAACAACATAGTAGCAATAATTAAAAGTTACCAGACTAATTAAAATACCAACTGTCTGACAATAAACAGTAATTACACTAGTCTAGGGGACACGCCCTCGCGGAGTGGGGGGTGGAGGGTGAGCTTATGCTGGAGGCATGGGCATGGCAAGCCTCTTCCTGACCCGGCGCCGAGAACCGGTGCTGGCGCGTTGAGCAGGGGTGCTCACAGAGAAGGAGACAACTCATCCAGAAGAGGGAAGGATCAGGAAGGTTGTTGGTGGGCGTCTCCCCTGGATTCCCTCTAGAATCTTTCCTTCACTTCCACCCAGAAGTGTGCGTGCTAAGGTGGTTGGACACCCCTGCTTTACCCCGGCTCTCTCTGGTCCAACAGGTGTGGCCCAAGACGAGATGCAGAAGAGACTCAGGAAAGAACAAAGTTTATCACGTGCATTGGTGCTGGAGGCAGGAGTCGGGGGCCATGGGGGGCCACGTGGGGAAGCCCAGGTGGTCTGGGCACAGGAGACGGGAGTGACAGCAGTGCTTAGCTATGGCCGCTATTGTGGTTTCCAGAAGAAAGGAAAGACAGGGCAGGGTGAACAGCTTAGGGCTGGCTAGTCTGAACAGCTCAGCAGGCTCTGGGCTGTAGGCACGTCCCTGTCACTTGGCCCCCAGCCCTGGGATGATGAAAGCAGAGGAACGTTGCTTCCTGTGGTACGCAGACCCCAGGAGAGGCCTGGCTCAGGACTGGGTAGTTTGCAGATCACAGGTGTTCTGTCTCGAAGGACTGCCTAGCCCCAGAAGAAGGGGTCCTCAGCCAGGAAGGAAGGGTTTGGTTTGTGCTTGTTTGTTCTCAAGTAAGCTCCACACCCAGTGCAGAGCCCAACATGGGGCTTGAACTCACGGCGCCAAGATCAAGACCTGAGCTGAGACCAACTGTTGGTTGCTCAACGGACTGAGCCACCTAGGTGCTCCCCAGCCAGGAGGTTTTTAAGATGTCGAAGGAATAACACGGAGGCATTGGGAGATGGAGAGGAGAAGGGAATTGGGGGAAATCAGAGGCGGAGACGAACCGTGAGGGACTGTGGACTCTGAGAAACAAACAGAGGGTTTTGGAGGGGAGGGGAGGGGGGTTGAGTGAGCCTGGTGGTGGGTATCAAGGAGGGCACGGGTTGCGTGGAGCACTGGGTGTGCCATAAACAATGAATCTTGGATCACTGAAAAAATAAAATTAAATTAAAAAAAAGATGCCAAAACATCATAATACACAGAAAATTGAAAATGTACTCAACCCCCCCTGCAAGTCCCATGCCACTCCTCCAGATGGCAGAGGTGAGGACAGAAAAGAAGACTGCTCAGAAATGCCATAAGCAATTTATATCCAGCCTCCCTCTGAAGAACGTTTGAGGTGGATCCAAACGCTGTAAGGCGGTCCATGAAAAAGGTCAGACCTCAAGTATAAAAACCACTTTCATGTTCCCAGAGCTCTGAATAAGTGTAGCGTGTCATCTAGCCAGGAGCCAAGGATGGGATGATGGACATTAGGGAATGTGATGGGTGACAGGCATGAAGCTCTCGGGCGAAGCTGCCAAGTGGGTCCATGTTTCTACCTGACCCACAGAAAGACAGCGAGGTTCTGTGTTTCTTCTCGGGCAATAGACAGGAGAGCAGGAAAGGTCCGCTCGCTCTGCACCGCTGGTTTTCGGGTGGTTTGTGCTTCCTGGTGCTGGCTCACGAGCCAGGCATGAGATGCAGCATGCACAAGCCCAAGGTCTCTTTCTCCCACAACGAGGAGCATAAAATGCTTGCCTGCTGTCCAATGCCATCCCACGAGGGGCTGCGGGGTAAGGGCCACCAGCCTGATCTCCAGATGAGGTGACCAAGACCCTGGAAGACGGCGGGATTCCTACAGGATGCTCCTTTCCTAAGGAGCAAATAGGGGATATGCTGCCTCCCCCACTCCACCCCTGGGTCAGCCCATGGCCGGCCCAGGTCCTTTGGCACAGCCATGCCCTACCTGTGATCCCAGGCGATGTGCAGGGTGGGCAGCTGTGCAGCACTGAGCACCTTAGTCCTTCAGTTCTTACAACCATACCATGAGGTTCGGATTATTATGATGCCCATTTTACAGATGAGGACGTTAGGGCCCTGGTTCCAGGCTGCACAGAGTAAGAGTGGGGGGTCCTATCCGTGCGGCTAGAGGCTGGCCCTTGTCAGTCTGTCACCGACCTGTGGGCTGGTGCACAGCCATCAAGGCTTCAGTCTGCCCCTTTCCCTGTTCCTGCTGCGCATCTCCCACCTGCCCCAGGGGCTCCTGTTTGCAGGGAGATCTCCAACCTCTGCGGGTTCTCGTAGAGGGACGCAGCTGTTTCTGAGCTACACTCAAGGGCGGGAGTGCTCCTGCTCAAAGACAAGCAGGAGTGCTTTCCCAGCGAGACTGGGATCATTTCACTTCACTACCATTAAATTAATAAAACTCTAGGGCCTGGCCAGTGACGATCTAGTTAGACTTACAGAATGCAGTTCTATCACGACACAAAGTGGGCTGACTTTCAGAGTGATGAGTTTTGGACATATATCCACCAGCGAATCACGCGTCTGCATATCCTGTAAACTGGGATTAAGCATTTCATCACACGCAATCCGACACACATCCCAGCTCCACGTCAGGGTTCCGGGTGGGCAGAGGTCAGCTCACCCTGCGGCAGACGTTATGGATTATGGAACGACAGCCACCTGCACAGCTGCCATCTGGCTCGGCTGGGATTTGAGATGCCCGCTCGTCCGGGCTGCATCTAGCCAGGCTAACAGATAAGCACGGAGAGCTTCCTGCGAGGTCATCCCATGCCTTCGGAAAGCAATCTGGTTATGTTAACCAATGGAAGGGGCGCACCTTGAGGGCCACAGCTTCTCGATAGGCTCCCTACAGAAACTCGCACGCGTGCGTGCAGTGAGACACTCGGGAGAACGTTCGCTGCGGAGAACTTGTCCTGGAGAAACTGCAAATGCCATTAGGTCCTCACGCACGGGAGAATGACTCTGCGATTTGGCACATTCCTAAATGGAATTCTTTTTGGGCTTAAAAATGAATGAATGAGACTTTAATGTATCAAGATGGATAAATCGCCAAACACATCGAATGAGAAATACAAGACGTGGAGTGATGTTTACAGCTTCACACCACACGTATAAAATTTAATGTACCATTTACGAGTGCGTACCCTCACGTACATAAAAACATTAAAGCAATACCTGGGACAATTAACATTAAAATTATATAGTTATCCAGTTATTCCGTAGAAAGAATAAAATAGAAAGAATTGGAGAAACCTATATGGCAGATTTAAGCTGCAACCATACCGATTCAATTCTTTAAAATACTAAGCTCCGAAGTGGCAGTGCAAAATATTGTTTGTGATGGGGACAGGTGCTCAGCACACTGTTCTTTACGATTTCCGTGATGCTCAAAATAGTTCCCGGCGTAGAAAGAGCTTCCTGTGAGCTAAGCTGTAGGATATCCAGTGCAGTAAGACCAATACCTAAAGGAAGGGATAGAGAGTCAAAAACAAACAAAAAGTACCATAAGCAGCAAAGAGGAAACAATGACTTAGCAAAGATCCTGCCTTTGAAACGAGCAGACTGTTTATGACCACCTTTCTCTCGAGCAAAATTTACTTCCCAAATAACTTCCTTTCCTGTATTTTTCTCTTTCTGAATGTGACCTATGTAGGAACTAGCATTCCAAAGTGAGTTGTAGGAACCAGGGAGAAATGCAAAACGAGAGTGGGCTTTTAGATACCCTCAGTGGGGTGTGCCTGGCTGTAAGCGTTGATTTTATTATCAATTTAGAACTAATCTGGCTGGTTATGTTATAAGAAGGAAAGAAACACAGGTGGCTCAGAGCCCCTGCCAGACTTTTGATGGACTGAAGTCTCGGCTTGAGTTTGTGGCCCTCCACAGCAGGTTGCTGGGGCAGGTTCACTGGATGGCACCTGAGCCACACTTCCTGCTCGGGATTTTTCCCTAGCTGTTTAAAAATTGCTTGAAACTCCACTTTTTCAATTCACTTCACGTTTCGGTGAATTTGGCAAAAGTCAGAGAAACTGTCAGCAGTCAAACAAATGGGAATAATTTAAGCCAGCGATCATAAACTCCCAGTGGGTAAGGACCGAGTCTTCATCTGTTCTCCGAAATGCGCCGCGGTACTCAGGAAACCTTCTCTGATGCTGACTGGCACGACTCCAAGGGTGCAGTTAGCTCCTACAGTGACAAAATTGCTCATGAGACAGAGAATCAGTCCAGCTTACTTTCTTGATGTGCCCTGCTCGCTATCTGACTGTCTCGATGCCTGTCCAGTATAGGATTCTCGTTACGGTGGGCGACGTATGTTATTACTGATTATTAGAGACTTGATGTCCAAAAGACATAGAGGGCATGATTTCGGGAAGAGGTTAACTGTACACAGAAATCTAAAATTGCACTAGAAGGATTTTTTTTTTCAAATAATGGTTTTTGACGAAGCATGTAACAAACCCGTCTGGTCCCCGTGTTGCATCTACTCTGTGCGTGCACGGTGTTGACTCCGCGAATATGCCCCCGTCTCTGATTTTGCTTTGCCATCTTCTCCTGCATCACGGAAACACGTTGGTTCACACTCGTGCAGACTGGAAGTCAGAGGGATTCCCTCCACCAGAGGGGCAGAACCGCTAAGGTCTGTCCTCAGGGCGTGCACAGAGGGCGTTCTGCACTTAGGTGCGGTTTTCTTCTGATTTCACTTGCTTGGGTTTTATGTGATTCTCGCACCGCAGCTCCGTGCTCTTCGTCAGTTTGGGGAATTCATCAGAAAATTTTCTCTCCCTTTCTCTCTCCTTTCCTACCGGGACTGGCTTCACACCCTGTCTCTTTGAGCAGGACTTGCGACGTTGTTTCTCCTCTTGTCTTGCAGCCCGCGAATCCGCTCACCTCGCCTCTGCTGCTACTGAACTCACGCACTGCGTTGTTAATTTTAGACATTGTGCCTTTGTGTTCTTCAGTCCTTTCTTGATGCTTGCTGTTTCTTTAGCTCTTCTGTTAGCTCCGGCGTCTGAATGCCGTCTGCTTCCGTCGTCCATTATTGCACATATTTTTCTGTTATGTGCGTGGCTACTTGTGATTGGGTAGTAGACATTGTCTGTGAAAAAACTGAATCGATTTGATGCAAGATGACGTTATCGTTCTCAAAAAAAAAAAAAAGAACGCACATGGCTTTTGACAAGTGGCTAGGGATAGTAGAAACCCTGGTGCAATTTGACCCCATTGTGAGGTTAACAGAATTTTAAGCTTTAGACCTGTGAGTGCTGCTTACCGTTGGTACTTATTGTGGTTCTGTAGGCTCTGCTCCTCGCTCCCTATGCCTGTGAGGCCACCAGAAGCTCTCCTCAGCTTCTATGCTTCTCAGTCCCCTTTCTGGAAATCAGCAGAAGCCTTGAGGGGAAATGTCCCCAAATATCAGGTTCACCAGGATGGGTCATATATTCTCCTGGCTCTTATCTTCATTGCATTGTTATCTCTTCAATGGTTTCAAATCCAGTAAACAAATGTGTTCCTTTACTTTAGTTGTTCTGGCTGAGAGGTTTGGTTCATGTTACCTAGTTGTGTTAGTCTGCTAGGGCGGCCGTAACAGAATACCTCGGCCCCGGCGGCTCAGAATCTGAAATGTATTCCTCACAGCTCTGGGAACTGGAAGTCTGAGATGAAGGCATCCACAGAGCTGGTTTCTCAGGAGGCCTCTCTCTCTCGGGCTTGCGGGTGGCCATCTTCTCGCTGTGTCCTCACACAGACTTCCCTCTGTGTGCATGTATTTCTGGTGTCTCTCTGTGTCCGATTTCCTGTCCCTAGAAGGACCAGAGTCATACTGATTAAGACCTATTCTAATGGCCTCATGTTAACTTAATCTTCTCTTTTAAGACCCTGTCTGGAGATAGAGTCACATTCTAAGGTACTACGGGTCAGGATGTCAACATATGAATTTGCACAGCATAATTCCCTCCATAACACCATCCTACCATTATTGGAGGGAGAAGTTTCTTGTCCGAAATGCAAAGGAGCTATTAATTTTATCATCCTAATTTATTTAATCTATTTTAATGAAACAACTTGTGTGTGTGTATATATGTGTGTAAAAGCCAAAAACAGTATGAGAAGGGTGAATTATTGTAATCTCTGTGTATATGTAGACGTAACCTCTCAGATTTTCTGCATTCATACACATTAAAGCCTTCTAAAAACGTAGTTTAATTAAATTTTTGGCAAGATGGACAAATTTGCATAGAGGAAATGAATCCCATTAAAGAAATCTAGTTCATTTATAAACTTTGTGTAACATTTAAACAAAAACATTTATTTTTCATGAAATTACTTTATTTGCTCTTATCTTTTATCCATTTAAATATTTGCCAAACATTATTCACTGACCGACTTTCTGTCCATACCAAACTTTATTGGTGATCATTTCCGTATCATCAATGTTCTGTGCAAGCTCAGTTTTTGAGGAAGTAGTTCTATTTTCCTGTAAGTCAGTTGTCAAGTGCTCACATTTTTTTTGGAATTTGATCCTTCTGTTTGTTTTTAGCCAAAATAACTTCACCATGTGCAATTTTGCAATTTTCACGATTGTCCATTTTCTATTTATTATCTCATCCACTGACTAATAAAAGGCTAAGAATAAGTAAATGAAAGACAGAGAGCTTCTATTTATTTCTTACATGTTCCAGGAGAAAATACTGAACAATTTTATGAGACAGAAGTACCAAGAAAGAAGGAGAAGGGCAGGGATGGACAGAGGACAGAGGTGGAGGGAGACCGATAGGAAGAAAAAGGAGCAAAGTCCAGGTGGAGTTGAAACTGTCAGACGGAACATCTGCCTCCAGGGGGGCCTGTTCCGAATGCCGGTTCCTTGATGTGCACCAGGAACACTTACGTGGTGTGCATCAACATCGCTGTGGACTTTGGTCAGAAGACCCTCCACCCATATTGACACGCAGCTTTGCAATCCTGCTGATCCTCACAGCCCCGCACTTTCAGACATGGTCTACGATGGTTTTGTAGTCAGGAAATCTGATAATCACCTTTCTGCCTCTTCCAGGAGGGAGAGGGCTCCTTTGAAAGTTGCAGAAATAGTGGTATTTCCATGTTTTTCAAGGTCTCGTCATCTCTGTACCAAATTCATTGGCTCCTGGACCTGCATGGAAGCTTGACACTCTACCAAGCTCATCTCGAGCATTTCTAGATTGTTAGACATGTGCCCATCAGCAGTTCTGGCCAGCTGTCAGGTCAGCTGCTTTGTGGCATCTGCTGTTTCTTTACTCCTTTTGGCTGACTCTCTCTGCCACTTGGCACCGCTCTGCCCACAAACATATTTGCCTCACTCTGGGCATCCATTCGCTGAGAGACCCATGGCCAAGTGGGCACCTGCATGCCCTAAGATGGGCACATCTCCCCAGCCATCAGGAGACCAGGGATGCTCAAGATTCCACAAGAAAGTGTGGGGATCCTACTTCTGTTTTTGTAAGTTGTACTTTATTACTGGGTATCAATGCAGCAAAATAGCTAGCATCTATAGGGTTTAATATATGCATATTCAAATGTATCATCACATGTAATCCTCATTTAAATAAAGTCCCATGAGGTAGAAACTATTGTTGATGCTGTTAATTTGCAGATTAGGAAACCGAGGCTCAGAGAGGTTATTTATCTCAGCCCAGGTGACACAGAAAGTAAGTAGGAGAGCTGTGTTCCTGCAAATCCCGTGCTTTTCGCATGCACACCAGACAACCTTCATCCCAACACTGTACAGAGAACGTAAAGGAAAACGCTTTTCTTATACTTACACTAGTTTGCAGGCATGTCTGAACTTGCTGGTGACTTGGTAAGACAGAGTAGCTCTCCAATGTCTATTTTTGCAAGTTAATTGCTTGGAGTGAAGGACTTGGCCAGAAGTTTATGTCTGGGCATCTAGGGAGCCATTAGAATGAGGATGTTTGCACGATGCAATTTTTTACCTTGTCTCATAGACTCTGGCCCATCCCCTGTGCAGAGAGGGGACACAGTAGGAGTTAGATTATTTGCATGGGAGCCTGTGGAGAAAGAAAGAAGATGAAGGGCATTACTTCCTCTTTTGAAGAGAACATCATGTAGCCTAGAGAATACAGAACCTTAAGGGCAGGCACTGTTACAGAGCATCTAGGAAGAACATTTTGGCACAGAGCACAATGGCAGCACTAACCAGCATCTGGACCGGGAGCCTGGGCAGGACAGGGCAGGGTCCTCTAGCGACTCCTCCAGCAGCGGTCATCAGAGAGAGTCTTGGAGGGAGACATGATCGCAAAGTCTATGAGTTTAGGTGCATACCCCAGGGACTTCTAGAAGTAACTTGTATAGGCTGGAAGCCTATACTTTTCCTGGTCAAACCAGGAAAGTCTGATTACTCCATTCCATCACCCACATGAGTGTCTAAAGGCTAGGGAGGTCTGGATAGACTTGAATGGTAAGAGTTTTACGGAAACATCCTTTTTTTTTTTTAAGATTTTATTTATTTCAGAGAGAGAGAGAGAGCATGAGCGGGGAGAAGGTCAGAGGGAGAAGCAGACTCCCCGTGGAGCTGGGAGCCCGATGTGGGACTCGATCCCGGGACTCTGGGATCATGACCTGAGCTGAAGGCAGTTGCTTAATCAACTGAGCCACCCAGGTGCCCCCGGAAACATCCTTTTAAGTTTCTTTTCAGCCTCTACCCTCACACAGGGGCACTGGGCGAAGTGTAAACCCGGCTGAGGTTTACACTTACATTTACGTTTTTTATTTTTAAAAAAATCACTATAGAACACAGTACAACTTCATTATTGGAGATTGGCAGGAAAAAATGGCCCCGTAGAAAGTTTGAAGTGTAGGCAACCAGGCCCCTGGGCTTTGTGGCATAGGTAACAATTTTCAGTGGCAAATGTGGAAATTTCCCGTTTGTCATGCTCAACTTCAAGAACAAATAAAAATATGCCACAATGTATTTGAATAGCTCAGGACACACAAGGCTTGATCTGGTCTGGGTCTATGAGATCCAGAGGGTCTCTCCCCTCTTGAGGAATCTGAAGTATGACCAGGTCTCTGTCTTTTTATAAGAGGCAGAATAACTCTTCCAAAAACTTAGTATCTTAGAAATTCCTCATTTTAGAAATCCCTCCTGCCACTATATCCTCTCTATTCACCCACTGGCATCATGAAGGATGACGATACTTTAGAAGTATGTATCAGTTACATACTTGTTTATTTTCAAAGATTTTTAATTTATCTGAGAGACAGAGAGAGAGAATGTGCACACGGATAAACAGGGGGAGCGGCAGATGGAAGGGGAAGCAGGCTCCAGGCAGAGCAGAGAGCCCGATGTGGGAATCGATCCCCAGACCCTGAGATCATGACCTGAGCTGAAGGCAAATGCTTAACCCACTGAACCACCCAGGTGCCCCCAGTTACATATTTGAACACAATATTTTATACAGTCTTCCAGCACGTTTCTCTCCCCCAGCAAACGTCCATGTGAACAGGGGCTGCTTTTACTCATTTTATTTTTGAGCACCTAATGGGAGAGCAACACACAAGAGAGCCAGCCAGCATCTGTTGGGTGAGTGAACGGACCACAGCAACCCAACTTTTCTAAATGGAGATAATTGAAATGATGAAAAGCTATACTGTTCTTTTTTTTAAAATTAATTAATTAATTAATTATTTAATTTATTTGTTAGAGAGAGCGGGAGCGAGCACAGGCAGACAGATAGGCAGGCAGAGGCAGAGGGAGAAGCAGGCTCCCTGCCGAGCAAGGAGACCGATGTGGGACTCGATCCCAGGACGCTGGGATCATGACCCGAGCCAAAGGCAGCCGCTTAACCAACAGAGCCACCCGGGCGTCCCAAGCTATATGGTTCTTGACACCTGAACCTCTTCAGAGAGCTGTGTGCATTCACTCAGCAAACATTTATAGAATCCCGACCAGGCACCAGGCACGGTGCTAGACGCGGGAGACAGGGTGGTGGCTTACGGGCTCTGAGGGCTTTGGGGTCGGCCTCGGTGGGAGCTGTCGAGTGCTGTGGTCAGGACAGCGGCGAGGCTGCAACACACAGACACGTGAGCGGATGATGAGAAGACGGAGAAGCAAGAGTGTGAGACGCTGTGAATGCATTTGGGTGTGGGCAGGAGAAGTGAGGCAGGTTTTAGGGAGCACAGCACAGGGAGAGATTTCTTTTGTTGCAGAGTGGGAGAGATGGGGCATTTTGAGTGTTGATGGGGAGGACCCATGAAAGCAGGAGGGGTTAAAGATTTAGGAAGAGGGCAAGAGATAGGAAGTGAGGGAAAGCTTCGTGTGTTGGTGTATGGGATTAGGTGTGGGGGGAGGCTGACTTTCTATCTAACGGTTTCAACCTTCCCCACATAACAAGAAGTCCATGAAGGCCAGAGAGTTCAGCTAGAGTGGACATAGACCAGAAGTTTTATACTGGTTGCCATGATGAATAGGGGAATGGAGTACAGGGGCCTCGGCGACGAAGGCTGGCTCACGGAGAGGCGGCAGGGTGAAGGGAATGCCTACACCTCAGCTTACATTTTCTCGGAGAAGCGGAGCGTGCAAAGAGGATACCGGGAGGGAGCCCCGCTGGGGCTGACAGCCGCGGGCTGATTGGCGGCTTTGGACAATTTCTCCAGCGGTTCCGACCGGCCGCTGGAGAAGGGGTGAGTAGGGATCCCAAAGGGGACCGCTGGGCCCATCCAAAAATGAGGTATTTCAGATGGACACGATGAAATGGGCCAAGGGAATGAGAACACGACCGAGAGTGTGCTCTCAGCGAAATGCCACCTACCGGCTCAGGGGGGAGGAAGGCGGAGAGAAGCGGGAACCAAGAAAAAAGACGGAGCAGAAACGTACTGGTGCTGTGGAGAGGAAACGAAACAGCTGTGTGGTCCCTGCAGAAGCTGGGAGGACGGGGACTTGTGGCCAGAGCGTGGGCAGGGGAGCAGGTAAAGAGGCGAAGCTCTGAAGTCAAGCTCTTAGGTGAGCCGACTGCACGGAGACGCAGGTCATTCCCAGTTACGGCTGCACTTGGAGCAGGGAGCGTGGTGAGGAAGAGGAGTGGAGGAGGAGGGGGGCCCTGGCAGCCACAGGCGGTGGGATGCAGGAGAGGTTGGGGCTGGGAGCCACTCTGCTGGAAGAGCAGGGGTCCCCCCAGGGGCGGAGGAGTCTAGGAGCGGCACTGTGAACTAAAATGAACCCAACCCCACATTTTCTTTCTAAAGTAGGAAGGTGTGTGCTATGCACTGATTCATGTCCCTGTCAAAATTCAAGGGTTGAAGCTCTAATGCCCCATTGGGGTGGTGTTCGGCGATGAGACCCATGGGAGCTCATTAGAATTACCTGAGGTCCTCGTGATGGGATTCGTGCCCCTGTAAGAAGAGATACGAGGAGAAGGCTGCCATCTAAAGCCAGTAAGGGATTGCTGGCCAGAAACCATCCCTGTGGGCACCTAGACCTTGGGCTGCCCATCTCTAGAAACATGAGCAGGAAATGCCTACTGTTTAAGCCTCCATCTATGGTGTTTTGTTATGGCAGCCTGAGCACTGAGACAATGAGCCAACAATCAGCTTCATCAAGGTCATCGCTTGCCGAGTTTTAATGAAGCACCCAGTGAAGGAGGAGGGAACCTGGGATCTGTAGGTTGTGTTTCTGGTGGACACATCAGGCCCTCCGTTGTGGCCTGTAGAAGTACACACTCATTCGTCGTCCTTTTTCCCTTGTGCATATAGCCAAGCAAGAAGAAGGAGGGAGGGGAGGGGTTCAGAGAGAAAAGGTGAAAGAGAAGGATCCAGGAGTCAGAGTCATGAGTGCCATCTTCATCTGTGCCCCACCCCGCCTCTGCCGTCTGCCACGAAGAGTAACACTCACCACCCACTACTTTGCCCGTTGTCGGGAAAGTGTTAGAAATAATGACTTTGATCTTCTCTGATAAAGGGGTCGTGTTTGCACAAAACACTATTAGCTCAATCACGGTGAAACTGGCTTTTGCTTTCAATAAGGCCAGATTCATTAAAGGTAGAAAAGTCTGCATGGAATGAATTATGCAATTAGGTACCTCTTAACATAACTGAAAAGAACCCAATTTATACCCCCAGAAAGGAATAGGCAGACTCTGGAGATGAATGCCCGAGCCATGTGACGTGGTCTATTTTCGCACAGCGAGCAAGGAGCTGGAGCTCCATGGGCAGCTTCCTCGGAGACACGCGCGGGAGGCTGAGCTCATGGTCTGAGGAGCGAGGGCAGGAGAGGCACCGAGCCTTTGCAAACAACTGCTGTGCTCCTTCTCGAAGGGCTTTCCTCCAGGAACACGGTTTACGCTGATGTCAGGGGAAACTTAAAGCTTAACTGGGGTGTCCCCCAGTGGCTCAGAGAAAGCCCCAGACAGACATGAAGCCAGCGGTCATGAGCGGAGAGCCATCTGAGGGTAACCTGCTGCAGGACAGTCCCCTGGCCGCCTGCTGTGAGCTGGGGGTGGGCAGCACGAGTCAGACCTTTGAGCCAGGCCTTCCCTCCGCGGGTGGCTGGGCAGCGGCTCGTCGTTCCCTGGGACATTGCGCAGGATTTGTGAATCCCTCCGATCACATGTCCCCTGATCAGCATTAGCGAGAGATTCCCATCCACATGGAAGGCTTAGTGCCTGACTTCAAGGAGCCCGCGGTGTATCTGAGGAAACAAATCCACATACGTGATTGCAACCGCCCATTTAGATTTTAATTGTCTTTGGGTCAATTGTCATGATAAAAATACGCAGATTTTAATTATCACTGGATATTTATATATCGCCTGTCTAGGCTGATAAACAGTCTTAGACTGTCTAGCTGGGGTCTTATGAACTTTGTGGTCTACAGCTCTGGAGGCTGGAAGTCCAAGATGAAGGGCTCAGGAGACTCAGTGTCTGGTGAGAACCTCTTCCTGGTCCATACACGGTGTCTTCTCATTCTGTCCTCACGTGGTGGGAAGGGGTGAGGGGGCTCCCTGGGGCCTCTCTGATAAGGGCACTACTGCATTCATGGGGGTTCCCCCTTCATTACGACCTCATCACCTCCCAAAGACCCCACCTCCCTCCTAACACCATCACCTTGAGGGTTAGATGCCAGCGTGTGAATTTGGGGGCCACAAGCATTCGGTTCATAGCAAAGACCAAGTCATGAAACTCTTAGGATCCCCAGAGCCTTCGACTTGTCATGATTTTATTGTTGTTGTTGTTTTGTTTTTTAAAGATCTTATTGATTTATTTGTCAGAGAGGGAGAGCTTAAGCAGGGGGAGCAGCAGAGGGAGAGGGGGAAGCAGGCTTCAGGCTGTACAGGGAGCCCAATACGGGACACAATCCTAGGAAGCCGGGACCGTGCCATGAGCCAAAGGCAGATGCTCAACCCACTGAGCCACTAGATGTGCCATCGTGGTTCAACCAGAAACTCAACCAGTAGGTTCTGTTTTAGGTTAGCAGCTTACCCGTGGTGGGTGCCGGTGAAGGGGCTGCATCTGATGCCGGGGCTCGATGTCCTCACTGCCCAGTCAGGAGGGAGGATCCCGAGCAGGTTGGAACCCTTCTAGTTTTGTTTCCTGTGCCACCTAATGCTTTCTACCATATGACGTAATTTCTTTTGCATATTTATTATCTATGGACCGTTTCCTCCATGAGCACGTCAGCTCTGTGAAATAACAGATTTACTTTCTTTTCTCCTTGATGTGTCTCACGCATCTAGAACAGTGCCTGGAACATAATAGGTACTCAGCAAAATGGGTGCATCTGTGAGTGTTTAATGAGACAACTTTGTTGATGTACAACGGTATCAAAGTATCTGTTGCATGAATGAAAGATAAAGAAATAAATCCAGTTAAATCATGTTACAAAATATATTCCAAGGCTGTGAATGGAAGAGATTTAAATATTGTTGGATATTTGTAGATATAGATACAGATATATATGTTATAAAATATGCAAATTTAAATATGAAGTCTATAGAATTTAATAGATTTTATTTTTTTAAAGATTTCATTTCTTTATTTGACAGAGACACAGCGAGAGAGGGAACACAAGCAGGGGGAGTGGGAGAGGGAGAAGCAGGCCTCCTGCAGAGCAGGGAGCCCGATTCGGGTCTTGATCCCAGGACCCCGGGATCATGACCCGAACTGAAGGCAAACACTTAATGACTGGACCACGCAGGTGCCCCTAGAATTTAACAGATTTTAAACCATCTGTGGGATGGTTTCTATGGGCTCTGTTTTATAGATTAGGAAGCAAAGACTCAAGTAATTTATGTATTCAACCCTAAGCCTAGTTTTTAAGTGATGAGGTGAAATGTAACTGCTCTCTCCGTATTTCTTTTTTTTTTTTTAAAGATTTTATTTATTTATTTGACAGACAGAGATCACAAGCAGGCAGAGAAGCAGGCAGAGAGAGAGGAGGAAGCAGGCTCCCCGCTGAGCAGAGAGCCCGATGCGGGGCTCGATCCCAGGACCCTGGGATCATGACCTGAGCCGAAGGCAGACGCTTTAACCCACTGAGCCACCCAGGTGCCCCTACTCTCTCCGTATTTCAAAAGCGGGTTTTGTCTAAACCAATTACATAGGACTTTTTTTTCAGTATGAAGGTTTCTAATTTATTGAGTTTTCATATAAAGAAGCAAATGAAGCAAGTTGTTTTCTTGGTTTTTTATTTGCTTGTTTTTTTGAGAGGGAAAGAGGTGAGGTGAGGTGAGGCGAGGAGCAATGGGAGAGAATCTTAACCAAGTTCCATGCCCAACCCAGAGCCCGAGGCGGGGGGGCTCTGTCCTACAACCCCGAGACCGTGACTCCGGCTGGAATCAAGAGTTGGACGTTTAACCAAATGACCACCCAGGCATTCCAAGCAAGTTTTGACAGCTCAGGAAAATCCAGAGTTTAGAAGGAGTTTTTAAATCTACAATTTTCAGAATTATGCCTTCTAAGTTTCAGATTCAAAAGTCCTTTTATTTATTTTTTAAAGATTTAATTAATTAATTAATTAATTAATTTATCAGAGAGAGAGAGCATAAGCAGGCAGAGAGGCAGGCAGAGGCAGAGGCAGAGGGAGAAGCAGGCTTCCCACTGAGCAGGGAGCCCCATGTGGGACTTGATCCCAGCACCCTGGGATCATGACCTGAGCTGAAGACAGAGATTTTAACTGACTGAGCCACCCAGGTGCCCCTCAAAAGTCCTTTTAAATTTCATTTTAATGAGAGAATCTTTAACTTACTAAAACATTCAAATTGTTCTCTAGAATAGTATAATCTGCCCTTTCTAACAAAGAAAACAGAAAGTCCCCATTTAAAAAGTCATGTCAAAGAGATATTCAAATTGTATTTAAGGAATCCATAAATTGCTACTTTTAAAAAATGATTCTGCTTTTATGGAAATTAAATAGCTCCTAAATGCCAAATTGATTTCAGCATAGTGTATAGCAGATTTAATTTTGAGTAATCATTTCACCTTCTGGAAAGCTCATGCCAAAGATATGGAAGATGCATTTTCTCATAAATTATACAGAAATAAAGTATATCTGGACAATGTCTACATTTTATATTTTCCAGAACAATGTACTCCTAAATTCAGACTCTTGTGAATTGGTAAAACAAACCAAAACAAAACCAAAAAAAACCAACTAAACAAAAAACAACACCCAGGTCTTGGTGCTTATGGAAAGCGCCTGCCCGGGAGGACAAGGTCCACCCGTTGAGTGGCACAGAGGAAGGGCTGCGGGCTCACACACTGACGCTACTCACTTAGGGCAAATGTGCTTCGCTAAGGTGCGATCTAAATTACCTTCCTCAGAAATGTTCAGGTTGGGGAACTACAGAGGTTTGCCAAGCTTGGAAATGGGTTGGCCCAAGGGTCACCAGAGGCAGAAGGCACAGAGAAGGGGCAGCTCTGAAGAGGGACACGCCCAACAGCATTCGGAAGAACCAAATACTGGCATCTCAACCAGGCCGTGAAAGACAGGAGAGGTGTGTGCGTGTGTGTGCGTGCGTGTGTGTATGTGTGTATGTCCCTCTGGGAGACCAGATGGTCGAGTACCATGGTGTTCGGATACGTTTGTGCCACGGAGCCCTTCCTCTTGTGTGCTCCTGCTGGGCATCCCAGACACGAAGTGGAGGTAAGAGGGGAAATGGGTTTTTCTCTCCCTGCTCCCCTCCTCCCACCTCTCCCTCCCTCCTTTCCTTTCTTCCTAGACTAAGCTGTTTCCTATGCTCAAGCCTCTACCCTTCCCTTGTTATTTGTTGGCTGTGAGATCAGGATTCTGCGGACGGTGGGCACAGTCTTACACCAGCCCAGGCTCCAGGTTTCATCTGGAACCTGTCATGTTTACGCGACGGCCGGACCGCTGTGGCCCACCTGGGCAAGTGGCCCCGCGCTCTCTTGTGCAGTGGCCAGGCTTACCTTCAAACGGTAAACAGCAGCTTCCGCACGGCGAATGCAGAAGGAATGAGGGAAATAAAACACCAGCACTGGGCCCCACAGTGTCCACCACGGCAGGGAGGCCCTCCCGGAGGCCCACGTCGCCGGGGAAACTTGCGGGAGAAACAGGATATCCGCAGAGCTGCATGCATCTGCCCCCTGCATAGTTGCCAAATACTTCAGTGAGCCTAACATCTGTCCCCAGACACCTGACATGCGTCTGCAGGAGGGAGAGCCTGATCACCCCCTCGAGGGTGGCTGCCCTGAACTCCCTGAAATCACGGGGTGACTCCCGTGAACAGGGCATGGAGGAGGGCACACAGATTCACGGGAGTGAGCCGCCGCACACCCCCCTCCCCGCAGCGAGGTCGCCGGCACCAGCCGTCCTCCGAGTCAGTGCCCTGTGTCCCGAATACTGCGTGAGGAGGAGGGCTGTGCACGTCCGAGGGATCCTTCCCCAAACCGAAACCTCAGCCCAGTGAGAAAACACCCGAGAAACCCAAACCGTAGGGAGTCTTATAAAGCCCCTGACCAGTGCTCCCCCAGACTGTCGCGGTCATCAAAAACAGGGGAGGTCTGATGAGAAATCATCCCAGATCAAAGGCGACCCAGCGAGTGAAGGCCGGTGGTGACCGGGCCCCTCGCTGGAACCTCGAAGGAACATCAGTGGGAAAGTGAGGAGGTCCTCAAAGGTGCAGACTAGGTTCCGTCCACGTGTTAATTCCTCAGGCTTAATCAGTGGACCAAGGTCACGGAAGGTGTGAGCCACAGGAAGAAATCCGATCCAGCCTTACAATGGAGTATCACGCAGCCTTCGAAAGGAAAGCCATTCCGACACATTCTACAACACGGATGGAATATCCTCGAGGATATTATGGCGAGGGAAATAAGCGCGTCACAGGGGAAAAAAGCCACAGCTACTGCACGACTCCACTTACCCGCGATGTCTAGGGTCGGCAGACTCAAAGGGAAAGGAGCATAGTGGATGCCAGGGGCGGAGGCTGGGGGCGGGAGGGGGAGGTGCTGTTCGATGGGTTCAGAGCCTCCGTTTCCCAAGAGGAAAATGTCGGCCGCTGTGTGGTACAACGATGAGCCCTCCGTCCAGCCTCCTGAATCGTACACTCAAAAGTGTACAAAAGTGGCTGAGATGATGAATTATGTGATTTTTACCACGCAAATTAAAAAGGAAACGAGCCAACTTAGGAAGTTCTAAAGTTCTCTTGCTCTTCCCTCCCCAGCTCTATACTGAGGAAGACACATAAATAAAAATCTTGGAGACAAGTTATGCCACGTTGCCAGGAGGAAGGACTACACAGTCTCTGCTTGAGTTCCTGTGGAGTGTCTTATATTCCAGAATCATACGAATAGCCCAAACCTCTCTGTTTGTGTTCAGCCCTGCAGCTGTGTATTGTATTCGGGGCTCTGGGGATTTGCTATTCCCGTCCACAAAGCTGACTTCGCCTTCTCGTCAACACAGGGGCGCACCTGGGGCACCCACAACGCTGATGCCTCAGCCCGATCCTTCCTGTTTTTCATCTTTGCTCTGTTGTCCTCATTTCACGCGGCCAGGGCGCCTTTCCAGTCTCCGATCCCGTCGCCCAAGGACGTGTGGCTCTCTCGTAGGTTTCTCCTCTGTCACGGCAGGTGCGTGGTCTGGGATGCCCGCAGCTTTCGGTGCTTTAGGCGCATAAACGACGGGAAGCAGATACAGCATAAAAATAACCGTCTATTTCCCAAATGTCCACACAGACGTAATGCAGCCAAGACACCGAAATGCTTGTACTTGGGATATCTAAATAAAAACATTCCGTCTCCCTGTTTCTCCCAGGTATTAGAGTTCTCATATCGGGGAACACAGGTATCTGAGAGCCAGCGCCCTCCGTCGACCTCTCCTCAGCGACGGGCACTGACGCGCCCCCGACCCCAGCTGCTCACACCAGAACCTGGGGGGCTCCTGGGGCTCTGGGGATCACCAGGTCCAGTAGCAGGACTGCGTGGCTCTCTCCGTGCCCTCCTTATCGCCGCTGGGCCCACCTGCATCCAGTTACCACCGGGGTGCGGACAGCTCCCCACCACCCCGAACCCCATGCCATGGCCATCCCACCCGAATCCCAGCCGGTCTCCTCAGGGAGCCACAATGGTCTCCCTGGGGGAGAGACGTGGTCCGGTCCACCCACTTCGAACATTCCACTGTGTCCCCTGCATCTCTCTGCGGGGCTGGGATGAGACATGCCAGTGACCCACGAAGCCCACAGTCTTGCAAACCTCAAATCTGTGTCCTTTAAAGATTGTTCAGCAGCAGTTTCATGAGGGTGACGGAAACTATTGTTTTTTTTTTTTTTTTTTTAACAAAGATCATCACTGCACCGGATACAGTAAGGGCTTTACTACATGCGCCGAATATTAACGCAACGGCTGTCTTACACGGGACTGATTCGTTTGGTGGCATTCCTGTGGCCCCACGCCATCCACCACGCTGCTGCAGGGCCCTTCTTCTAGGTCCCGTTTTTACGTATTGCTCGCCCTGCCGTTGCCCAACGAGGCGTCACAAAGATGCTGCAGACCTCTTGGTCTGCGCCGGCTGAGACCAGCCCGGGGCGTTCATCCGGACGCTTCTCCATCCAGGTCGTGGGTTGCTTCATGGGCAGCAGCGGCGCGTTTCCCCGGTTTTACATGGTATGCAAAGGAGGAGACCAGAATTAGCCGACAGCCTGTCTCCAGCTTCTCCTGAAGACTGTTTCCTGGAGGAGCTGCCTCCCCGGTCCTCTCTGTTAGATGCCTCCAGCCTTTAGGATAAGCTCATCCCCATATGCACTGTGCCCGCACTGTGTCTCCACCGGCTTTCTTGTACCCAGTTTTGCTCTGTGTCCCCGTCCAGTGGAACTGCTTGAGGCCCCAACAGGAGCTGAGTGCTCTCCCCTTGAGGTCCTCCTACTGCCCGGCATCGCCCAGCGTCTGATCTGTCTGGAATCCGGTGCATGTCTCTCCCATCTCATGGGACAGGGAGCCCACGAATGCTGTGGAACTAAGGGCTCTCTAGTGGAGAGGCCACAGAGTGGCGTGTGGAGAGGGGGAGGTGACCGACAAGGGGTGGGGAAGCACAGGGTCAACACTGCAGGGAGCATGGGCATCAGTCCCCCACCCCCAGATCTCCACCCCCATCTTTCCCGGGGGCTCCCGCAGAAGCCACATGACTGAGCTCCCCAGGGCACAGCCATGACGGAGAAAGATGCGGAGTCTATCTGGTGGACAGACATCGCCCATCACCTTTCAGATCAAGTATGATTTCCGTAGTCCCTGTTCTGTTTCCATCAGGCAGCAAGCTCCCCCTCCGCATCCTTCCCATCACTGCACCTTACAGAAACGGGCTGTGGGCCTGCTCACTACCCGGCCTCCTCCCTGGACGGGGAGCTCCTCCAGGGGAGGCTACGCTTTGTGTACCCGTGGCTTCAGGACTTTCTCTCTGGTCTAGTCTGATGGCACTCTCTCAGCCATCAGACTGCTCCTGCAGATCCAGGGGTTCAGGGCTGGGGGACCCCACACATTTGAAGACTCACAGGCTAGGATGGCTGGAAAACACTACACCTCCCAGGGGAATTTGAATAGAGTCTTAAGAGGAAGGGATTCTTTTCTTTAAAAAACAAAGAGTGAAAACAATCTTTAAGAGCTCTTACAGAAAAGTATCATAAATAATCTGTACGTAGAATCATTTTTGTTGTTGAAAACCACTTTAGAGATCACGTGCGTTGTATTTTATGCCCCCTTCTTAACATTCAAAATCCATATGGGACACCCACCTGTTACCATTCCGTGCCTGTGGCTTCCTATCACATAGTTCCCTGTGCTGCTTCCCACCTGAGTCTAGACGGGTTTACTCCCTGACTCCTTTATGCTGTATCCACATCGTTTCATATGATGAAATTCATTATGATTCATTAAATTTGCTCATAAAAAGAGCTTGATATCCCCCTGGGGCAAGTTCATTAAGAGAATCTCTTTGGTTCAATTATGAATCATTTCCCCCTGTATCCGAAGGCAGCTCCTAAGAGGCAACCATGAGCAAGGAGTCCTCACGTGGCAGATTTGGGAATCCAGCAGCCAAAAACCAGGGCCTGCACAGCAATTTCTGAATAAAAATATCACCGTGGGAGAGGGAGCACCATATGGCAGTCTGGTTCTGCTCTGTGCTCGGCGTCAACCGAATTTCCAAGGACTGCCTTGCACAGAAGGTAATTATGCCCTTGCACACTGTGCTGGGATGTGTCACACAGGGACTCTGAGGGGGCTGGGGAGGCACTTGCTCGTAGATCAGAGTGAGCCTGCTTTGTTATTACCCATTGAAGGACCGAGGACGCGTCCCCCCAGAAAGCCACAGTTCAGAAGATAAAAATTCAGATCGCGGACATTTCTCCAGTATCACCCTTTCTTCCAAAATTAAAGGGAATTCCCCTCTCTGAGTTGGTGTTTTCATTGCTGTTTCCATCTGGCTGGGCTCTCTCCACACGGTGAGCGAGGAGGGACATTTCCCCGGTTCCTTCCCAGATGACTTCAGGAGGGATATCGGTAATGATCTATTTTATGCACATTGAAGGGGAAGAAAGAGCTGGTTTTCTGAACACATTTCCGGAGAGGTTCCCTGGGGGCTGTCTGCATACTGTTTCTGCAACTGGTCTCCACTCAAAAAATATCTGTAGCCCTGACACCATTTTCACACTTCGTGAAAAATGCGCCATTGGCCCCTTGCCAAGTGTGTCACATTTCTGAATCGGAAGGTTATTTATTCATCTGATTTAGTGGCTTGTGGCTGCTGGCACAGCAGTGGGATGTGCCCCAGGGCAGGGGTGGGCAGGAGCAGAGGGAGGGGAGAGGCTGTCCAGAGTCACAGCTGGGGATGCGGACCCCCAGGGCGGGGAGCATGTTCCCCCAGGGTGGTTCTCTGCAGTCTCCTCTCTTCTTGGATCTCAGCTTCAGCAGGGTGAAGGCAGGAGGCTCTGGGAACCCACTGGCCCCTCACCCACTGTCTGTGGACCCTCCCCATCCTTGGTCCGCCCCTCTCAGAGCCGCCACCCAGGAGAAAAGGACACAACCGAGGTGCTGGGAGTTTCGGTTAATAATTTAGTCCCAGGTGCAGACTTGGAGTGCATCAAAAGTAGAATAAGTGACCAAAGGATTTTCCCAGAAAGGTCACTTATGACAGACAAGTAAGATCCTATGCAAAGAATTCACTGTGAAGCCATCTTCCTGAAAATTATGTTACCAATATGTGTTTTTCAAACAAGCTGAATTATTTCTCTCTCAAAATTCTCTTCTTGGTTGGGGCACCTGGGTGGCTCAGTTGGTTAAGCGGCTGCCTTTGGCTCAGGTCATGATCCCAGGGTCCTGGGATCAAGTCCCACATCAGGCTCCTTGCTCAGCGGGGAGCCTGCTTCTCCCTCTGCCTCTGCCTGCCTCTCTGTCTGTCTGAGCTCTCTCTCTCTGACAAATATATAAATAAAATCTTAAAAAAAAAAAAAGAATCTCTTTAAAAAAAATTTCTCTTCTTGGTTCTTTATAACAGCTTTACTGAGACATCACTGACATACAGCTGGATGTCTTTAAGGTGCAAGATGTGACATTTGCTATTTGCATAAATTGTGACATGATCACCACCACCAAGGTAATTAACACACCCACCACCGCACCTAGTTACCACTTCTGTGCGTGTGTGTGTTATGAGACGTGTCCATTTTCCATCTTCAAGTCCACACTTAGTGCGTTAACTAGGGTCACCATGTAGGATACTGGGTCCCGAATGCATTATCTGGTAACTGGAAGCTTGTGCCCTCTGGCCAGCATGTCTTCTTGTCCCCACCCAGCCCCTGGAAGCCACCATCCTCCTCTCTCCTGGAGTTTGTTTCAGATCCCGCATAGACGTGAGCGCCTGCGGTGTTAGTGTTTCTGCATCTGGCTTTTTTCACTTAGCGTTAATATCCTCCAGGTCCATTTATGTTGTCACAAATGGCAGGATTTCCTTGTTTCTAAACTTTAATAAAGTTTGAGGTTGTGAAGTGAGAGGGTTGGGGCAGAGGAATAATTATGTTTGATCCGATTAACTTTTACAGGCTCTATTGGTGTCATTCTCTTGGCTGTTCCCATGTGCTGCTTCTAACGTGGTTAATTTTTATCCTTGGTATTCGGGAATAATTATAGAGTAAGTGGAAGTTGTAAAAATAGTTTTGATGAGTCTCAGGTCCTCTCGACCCACCTTCCCTCCGTGACATTGTCTTAACAAGGGTGCAGTTCAAGTTCAAAACCGGGACACTGACGCAGTGCATTGCTGGGTATCAGACCATGTGTGCGTTGCACAAGGCTCCCCATTTTTCAGATGTGTGCCTGAGTGTGTATGTGGGGCGGGGAGGTCCCACGTAGCTTTATCCCGCCCGTGGATTTCTGTAACCACCACCCTGCTCAAAATGCAGGGTCTTTTCACCACAGAAGAGCTCTCTCAAGCTGCTCCTTGAGGGAGAGCCCCACCCCTTCCCCTGGCAACCACCAACCTGTTCTCCATCTCTAGGGCCATTTTGAGAACACTTCAAAAATGGAACCATACAGGATGGCCCCCACGAGGTTAACATCTTCCACTGAGCATAATGCCTTACGGTCCATCCAAGTTGCTGTATGTATTACAAAGTTTGTTCCTTTCTATGGCTAAACAGCATTCCATCTTGGGGTAAACCACGTTTGGGTGACCTTTTCAGCCACCGAAAAAAATTACGATTGTTTCTAGATTTCTTTTTCTATTTCTTTATTAATTTACTTTATTATTTTTTCTATTGCTTATTTTATTTCTGTTACTTTCTATTTCTATTACTTTCTACTTCTAAGAGGAAGCTGCTATGAGCATTCACATGCAGTGTGTGTGTGTGTGTGTGTGCATGTGCATGCACAAGTTTTGGTTTCCCCAGGGTAGATGTCCAAGAGTAGGACTGCTGGGTTATAGGGAACTGCATTTTGTGTTACAAAAAACTGCCAGACTGCTTCTCAGAGAAGCCACACCGTGGTCCATCCACCAGCCACGAGTAACGGATCCAGCGTCTCTGTCGCCTTGCTACCCGGCCTGTTATTTTGGGTGTCCTACTTGGTCACAGGGAGTGACATCTCACTGTGCTTTTGAGTCTGCACACTCCTAAAGGCTACCGGTGTTGAGCATCATTTCATGCCTATTTGCTACCAGTATCTGCTGTGTATGTCTTTGCCCGATTCCTAACTGGGTCACTTGTGTTTTTGCTGCTGGTATTTGAGAATTCTTCAGACATTCTGGATACGAGTCCTCTCTCAGGTACATGGTTTGCAAATAGTATCCCCCAGCCTGAGGCTTGTCTTTTCATGCTCTTCACAGGAATTTTCCCAGTGTGGAAGTTTTTGATTCTGATGAAATCTGCTTTATTAGTTTTGGGATGGGTGTCCATGCTATGCTAACCATGTCTAAGAACCCTGTGCCCAGATGTAGATCCTGAAGATTGTCTTATATTTTTATTTCTTTTTTTCTTCTCTTTTATTTTCTTGAGAGAGAGAGACAGAAAGGGAGAAAGAGTGTGTGAGCATGGGGAGGGGCAGAGGGAGAGGAAGAGAGAGAATCTCAAACAGACTCTCCTTTGAGCCCAGAGCACAACATTGGGCTCGATCTCATGATCCTGAGATTATGACTTGAGCTGAAATCAAGAGTTGGGTGCTTAACCAACTGAGCCATGTAGATGCCCCAATTAATTGGAATTCAAATACAAATTTAACAAAAAGAAAGAGAAACTATCCTTCCTCCACGAGTTGCTTTGGCATGTCTGTGTGGGTCTACTTCTGGCTCTTTACTCTGGTCCGTTGGTGTCTGTCTGTCCCTCCACCACATGACACTGTTTCTGAGTCTGGTTGAGGAGTCTTGAGCTGGAGTGATGTGCGTTGCTTCATCTTTGCTCAAAATTGTCTTAACTGTTCTAGTTTATCTTTCCATGTCAGTTTTAGACTAAACTTATCTCTATCTACACAGCACTGTGTTGGGATTAGGAATTGCAGAGACCGTTTGGGGGACAACATGGTGGTATCTTTACTAGACTGAATCTTCTAATCCCTGAACACAGCATGGTTTGCCACTTACTCAGATCTTCCTTGGTTTATAATATGATTTTTAATTACACAAAGCTCTTCTGTTTTCATAGATAGGTTGAAATTCAGGAAATCCTTGGTAATGGCCTTGGAATTATGCACGCTGATGTGCAAGAGCCAGGTCACCCCAACTCACGGGGGCCAATTCTGCATATTTCCTTCTAGCTCTGAGGCCCATGATGTCCCCACAGTAGCTTGATGTTGGCCATGGACAATGGACAGATGGGTGGTGGATGATGCTTGTTTTTTCTTCCTTCCCTCACCCCCTTTTTGGAGGGCGTTGTTGAAGGAGGACAGGAGACTAAATTTAGGAGTATCCCTTTGGTGGAAAATCATCTGAGATTCAGACACTAGATCAATTTGAACCAAAAATTATCTCTAGCATGTAGCCATATTATGTTAGGAATTCTTGAATTCAGATGGCAAAAAGACTTAACTTAAACTTGCATTCACTTCAGAAGTGGCAATTTGTTAGAAAGCCTGGTAATTACACAAGGGCAAATGGGTCTTAGTAAAGGTGTAGCCACAATCCCTCATCCTTCCCCCATCAGATGATACCCTAATCATAGCCCTATTGATTGTCAAATGCAATCCTGTGGGCTAAAATTAGATCTTTTGGTATTAAGGCACATTGAGCTATTTGGTCATTGAGGTGGTGATTTTGATCCCAAAAGGAAGTTTGAAGTGGAGAGATTTACTCATTCAGTGAGAGAAGGTAGGCTGCCACACCTCCTTTCCTCCCTTGGCATGCCTGTGGGTACTTGGCTCAGATACCACAGACCTAATGATTTGGAATCAGCCTCCCACCCCTGTGTTTGAACCCTGGCTCTGAGACTTCTCTGGTCTTTGACTTTAATAAATCTTTTTATTCATTTTTGTTATATACATTTTTATTATTACAACAGTAATGTTGTAACTCCAAAATATGCTCAGAGCTTTCTAAATATTGGGAAAGACTAACAGGAGGCCCTAAGCTTTTACTCCAAGGATGAGAGACACTGACTATTAACATTCCCATGCATCATCCTTCTGGTCTTTCTTCTCTATGCCAGGTTATAATCATTCAGCTTCCTTGTTTTCTCCTTGATGGCTACTTTTCCCTCAGAAACATGATCTCCTTTTTTTACTTAACCACAGTTTGCGAACACTGGTCTTTGTCATAAAACAATGTTGTGCTTGGCTACGGAGAGACACAGTAGTATGTGCAAACGTGCGGAGCGGTGCGCGAGAAGCAATGGCAATTGCTTGGGTCCGACGATAAAATAAGAGGATGCTGAATTAAAAGGTAGTAGGACAGACTATCACAAGATTTTGGCAAAGAATTCTCTGAGGCTATGATTCTGCCTAAGGCACAGGAAGCATCTGGATTAAAAATTTAAGAAGTAAGAGGTGGCATAAACGGTTTGGATGGAACCAGGGGAGCCTCAGAGTCTTTATTCAGACGTGTGTATTGTGACGGGTGATTTATCATGTTGGGTCAGGAGGGAATCCCTCCATCTTGGAGGAGTCTAATACAATGCAGCCTGGGGCCAGAGAGAAAACCGGACGGCCTTTCAAGGTCCCTCTGAACCTGTGGTTCTCTGATTAGTTGAATAATTGATGGTCTAAATTGTAATTATTTTTCCCCTCCAGGGTAGACCATATGCATGAAGGCAGTTGTGGAAAAGCAGGTACCGGGCACGCGCCAGCAGGTCACCGGGGCCCCGGGATTCGCCTGCTGAGATCGGCTGGGAGTCAGTGTCTCGCCCCTACCAGCCTGCCTTTGCCCGATCAGTAATTGATGGTTTACATAGAACAATATTAAAATGTTACAGAGACTTTTGTAATTATTGTCTTCAGTACCGTAACGATCTAGTAAAAACAATATCTGGGGACGCCTGGGTGGCTCAGTTGGTTAAGCAGCTGCCTTCGGCTCGGGTCATGATCCCAGCATCCTGGGATCGAGTCCCACATCAGGCTCCTTGCTCGGCAGGGAGCCTGCTTCTCCCTCTGTCTCTGCCTGCCTCTCTGTCTGCCTGTGCTCGCTCTCTCTCTCTAACAAATAAATAAATAAAATATTAAAAAAAAAACAATATCTGGAAGAAATGTTTCCCTGGACACAGCTCAGTACAGATGGCCATGAACCGGGCCATGAACCGATGAGGACAGAGATGAAGCTGGTCTCAATTTGCTACACATCCGCCCAACACCCAACCTCTCTCTGCGACCGCACGGCCCACCACAGGCCCCGGGTTCCTCCTCATTTCCTTCAATCATTACTCTATTTAGAGTTGAGGACCCTCCATTTGCCCCTGTTGAAATAACTTAGTTGTCATGTGAACTGACGTTGCCCCTGTGGATGGAGGGTGTTGACAGCCAGCGTTGCAGAGCGCTGTCTCGGGAAAGGAGCAAAGGGCAGGAAGGGAAGCAACGGCAAGATGTTCAACACAGCTGCAGGAGGGGCTACAGTGCTGGTGGGTCAGGGGTCCCGGAGGACGGAATGGGAGCCCACACGCCGGAGCTGCTGACCCGAGGACGGCGCTGGGGGATCTCTTTCAGATAAGAGACGTGGGGCCGGTAGATGATCCCCGCTGCACATACCTGTGCATACATGTGTGCACACCAATATCCACATATCCTGATAAGTGGTATAATCATTTTTTTTCCAATTGAATTTTGCTTCTTTTAAGGATTGTACAGGGTATGACATCACTCTTCCCATGGCATATGTGTTCTGAGTTTCTCCCAATATTAGAGAGTTTTGCATAGGGTACTGAAATTCTGTCTTGGTCAGTCCTCCTTGGGAAAAAAAAGTGCCCAGTGGGAAGACTAAATGACTGATACAGGGGTGAGTGGGGGAGGTCAACAGTAAGTTAGGAGGTCTCTAACGCAGAGCAGGAAGATCAGACCTCCCTGATCCTTATCATTGTCTCTGGTATCCCAGAGAAGTGAGCTCCTTCTGGGGTCGAGCAGTTCCTTGACCACCTGCACGGAGCTCAGGGCCCCCATCCCATCGCCCAGCTCCCTTACCCATAGCCACCCTCCGTTCATCTTTGAGGCAGCTGCAGAGCAAACAGGTGAATGACCCATACCAAGTGGACAATATGAAATCCTCCCTCGGTGGCTCCAGCCCACACACATCTCCTTTTCCTTGAGACCTCAGTTTCCCATCGCATGTGACACTCCATGGACTCTTTCTGCCTCTGCGTTTAGCAATGCGCAATAAACTACCTTGTTCAACTTTTTTCTCCTTTCATGGGACTTTGGTTTTATGGACTACCCTGCATACTATTTCATATACTCTTTCTTCCTCGATATTTAGCGGTGCATAATAAAACCACATGATTCATCATTACGCTCCTGTCTTACTGCACAGCTTGAGTTTGTAAATTCCTACAGGATAGAAAGCAAAGACATTTCCTTAATTCTTAGTATGACTCTCAGTTCAAAAGAGACACTTGGTTCTTGTTGATTAATTGAAAATCGTTTCTCCTGGAAACTGAGAAACTCAGCACTGACTCTCTGTATTCCCCAAGATGAAGGGAAAGTGGGACAGGAAATGCCAAGGGGTAGGCAGGAAGGATGGGCATTTCTGTTGCACTTTCTCTGTGTTTTCCATGAAATACCACATTTACTGTTTACCACTGCCTTGTAAGGAAGGTGCTACTGTGATCCCTCTTTTTTGAGTGTGGAACCTTCGTCCTGAGCATGTAAGCAGCTAGTAAGTTGGGGAGTTTGGGTCCAGGTGTCTCCCAGGGCCTACCTTACAGGTGGCCCTTTCCTCAGATCTTCAGGAGTCCGATGGCTTCATCCACTCCCACACAGAGCAAATGTCCCCAGCATAATACCACCCCTCGGCAGAAAGTAGGCCTAGGTGGCACCATTTCTGTCCTGTTCCCTTCTGTCTTTCTCTGTCTCTCCTCCAGGTTCTTGCTCTACGAAGCTCCTGTCAAGGTACCAGGGTGAGGTTTCAACAAACATCAGGCAGACGGTTGGAGGGAAAGCGTCTGCCTTGTCAAGACCGCATTTCCCGAGGTGCTCACTTCTGTTCCCTACAACAGGAACAACTATGCTGTGAGCGGTCAGTGTCAGAGATAAAAACGAAAAGCAGAGACCCTTACTCTGGTCTGCAGGGGAAAAGCACACGCAGCACCAGCCGGTCCAAGTGAGAAGGTCTCTCGGGGAGCCCTGGAGCTCCTGGGCTGTGTCTCCGCTTGGGACGGAGCCTGT
>RCUC01085963.1:0-16527 GCA_003697995.1 Taxidea taxus jeffersonii
AAAAAAAAAAAAAAGGAATGCAAACAGGGGGAAAGAAACCTCAGCCACAAAACCACACATTTTTTAACACTCCTGGGATGAAGTAGATTTTGTTTCTGCTATGACTATGTTTTGTTTAGCAAAAACATTCTGCGCCCCGCTTAGTCCCTGGAAACGAAGCCCTTCAGACATCCGCAGAAGACCCAAAGAGACGGCTTTGCTCCCTTCAAACTTTCTTGCTGGGAAAGCGCCAGGTTCCCAGACAAGAAGGAAACCAGTGGTGTTCAGCACCCGCACACTTCTCTCCACCCTACAGCAGGCAATGGCAGACTGAATGGCAACAGCTTCTGTGATTTGGCTCAGCCATCGTGTGTGACTTTAACCTAATTATTCAAAGTCCGACTCTGCTTTTCTAATTACATCTGCTAATGGATCTGTCAATACCAGGGAGCGAAACCTGAGAGAACGACACCATCCCCCTCGGGTAATTTCCCTCTCAGGTAAAGCTGATAATGACATTGTTCAACCAAATCTCTCTTTCTCTCTCTCTTTTTAAAGTTCCTTGAAGGCTGCTATTTCTATAACATCAGTCTGCCTGGGCTCTGCAGTAGCTTCAATTTAGCGAAATGCTAAAATCAATCATTTTTCAATGTGGGGTTTTTATTGTATAGGTAAGGAACAGGAATTCCATTTTTTAAATAGTGTTTGCAGCCCAATGTCTTCTGTCTGTGTCATTTCTAAAGCTGCAGAATAAGTTAAAACTCTCATTTTGAGGCTTCCTGAATTCAGATTTCTGTCACTGTCTTATCAAATAAAATCATGTTTTTAAAACTTAAAAAAAAATAATATAAAGCCTATCCAGGTCCAGAAGACCACACCATTAAAACACTACTTATTCTTTTTTATTTTTTTAATTGAAGTGAAATTCACATAAGATATATCATTTTAGGGACGCCTGGGTGGCTCAGTTGGTTAAGCGGCTGCCTTCGGCTCAGGTCATGATCCCAGCGTCCTGGGATCGAGTCCCACATCGGGCTCCTTGCTCGCCAGGGAGCCTGCTTCTCCCTCTGCCTGCCTCTCTGTCTGCCTGTGATCTCTCTCTCTCTCTCTCTAACAAATAAATAAAAATAAATAAATAAATAAAAAATAAAAAATAAAAAAATAAAAAAAGATATATCATTTTAAAGTGAACAATTCAGTGTCATTTAGTACATTCGTAATGTCATATGACCATCACTCTCTGTACTTCTAAGATATTTTCCTGAGCCCAAAAGGAAACCCCATTTCTGTTAAGCAAGTTCTCCCCATTCTCCCCACCCTGTGGCCTTTGGCAACCACCATTCAGGTTTCATAAAACACAGTTCTCAACACCTTATCTAAGTCATCAATAACTCAAGGGGAAAATCTCAGAAGACAGAAAACTCTACTTTAAGCTTAACATAAAATCTAGGATTCTACAGGTCAGTCATAGAGTAACTGGTAAAGCAACAGATGCCTCATTAAATGACTTCTTCAGATGCATGCCACGAGACTACAAATGACTACGAAGCATCAGACTATCAGAGGGCTATGACAACAGGTGTGTGTGTGTATGCACGTGTGCGTGTGTGCATATGTGTACAGAGAAGGGTGGAGGGAGTGGGGGAGTCAAGTTGTTATTGGGTTTGCTTGTCATTTCAAAGGCTCACCTGCAGTCACTGAATTACACACACAACATCACATCACAAAAAATTCAAGTGTCTAGAAGTTGGAAGGAGAGTGCTGAATAATTCCCATTGATTGTGCCCATTATTCAAACCCAAAAGATGGCATACTGCTCATCTCACTGGTCCACTTTGTCAGAGAAGACCCAGGCAAAGATTCATCAAGAAAGATCTTCCAGTGACACAGGCCTCACGCTGCTTGGATTTCACGGTGGGGTATTCAAATATTAAAGGCAACGGGCTAGAAACTGAACTCAGAGTATTAATAAAATATCTCACATATTTAAAAATATTTTTTCTAGTGAAGAGAAGATGCAAAGGATCACCAAGTCTTCAGAATTTCTATTCAAACTGGGCCACACCAAACCCAAGGAGAGACGAGCACGAGTCAGAGGGAAGCTCATTGTCTGTATTTTATGCCATTTTCTTAATTGAGCATGATATCATCATGAGAGCTGACATTCCATGTAGTTCTCTTTGATTCTGAGAGTATAATAAACTGATTGCATCCCAGACCAGCCGCTAATGAATATGTACAAACAGTATGGAAATGAAATTGTTTAGAATGTAAATGGAACCCTATATGGATTTCTAGGATAAAGTCTGAAGACTTTGTATAAAAGTAATCAGTACTGGAAAAAATAATGTCACTGCGGCCAAGTTCTCAGAGAAGGCATGTCAGAAAAATAATTCACCTTTACCAGGAGCTGTGATGAATCAACTAAGAAGCATGATTGCCCTGATACATACTTATTCAGGTGTGCTGAAAGCAAAGAAGCTGAAGGAACCAAAGGAGTACCTGAAATGGGCAGTATGCGAGCCAGCAAACACATCCTGACCCTGGAGACCACGTGGTCCCTTACTACCACACGTGTTCTCCCCACTGCCCACGTGGGCCAACCCCATTAGAGCCAGCCAGGCAGTCAGCCCTTTCAGAACAAGAAGGGACATGGTGCATTTTTCAAGTCTGAAGCAGCCAAGCAGCATTTTCATTCCTTCCCTACATGCACACAATGAAATCCATCAATAGTGGAATGGCCATGACTCTGCCATGGCTCATCCCTACTGCAGACTATTAAGTAGCAATTTTAAACATGAGTTGGATCCACACCTCTGACTTGGAGGAAAAACCAAATGTGGATATGACAAAGCATGGAAAGCAAAGGAAGCATGTAAAAATGTCACCTTGCAGAGATGGCCAAATAGTGACAAGACAAAATGCCGTGGTTATAGATAAGAGGTGACTGGGAATCCTAACCCCAAACAACATAAAATGGAAAAAAAAAATTTCCCCAAACAGATGGTGCCCCAAAGTCATGCGCACACTTCAGTCTGGCATTAACTCAGGCCACAAGAGAAAACTTTGGTTTCTTTTTACCTTGATTTATTATCACAAAGGTCTCAAGTCTGCAATAGAGTTTCACATTGGTATATCAATAAAATCTTGGCTTAGGAGAATTTTTTAAAATTTGTGAACACAATGATATGAAAATATATGAAATAATAAAATAATGCACTACAGAAACTGCTGGAAAGCACAAAAATTCACCATGTGCAAGAATAGTTTCAAGATCTTATGACAAGAATAAATTCCACCATCCGGGAGCTTAGCACAACTCCTGTCCACAAAGGAAATCCACTTGTTGGTTCAAAGGCACTATCCCCAGACACAACAGCAAGTTCACTTTGGCGGACTCTCCTTTTCCTCGCCGTAGTGGAGACATACCATCTAGTCCATGACACAGTCACAAAAACATTCATAAGGCTTACAAAAAGTTCCACATCTTGGAAATGCATTTTAATAAATAACACTCTTAACCACATGACATTGTAGAAGATGCAACAAAACTGAGTCAAATGAGAACTCAGGCCAGACAGTTCCCTTACTCTAAAAAAGGCTTCCACACCTGCATTTTCAGCTTTGCATGAACAATCACTGCGTTCATGCGCAAACTCCCAATTTGGTGCATGGAAATAGAAAATCGTACACACAAGTTGAGCAGCCCTGGGCTCCGCTAACCAATTTGCATGCAAAATTGTCATCAGCACTCTGGTTTATTTTTTGCCTGTGGAAGAGACGGGGGTCTCTCATGCCTGAGGGGGCCAATTTAAAGAGGTATTTTGATTCCCACTATAAAAATGGAGTCCCAAATAGTGTCTAGGGTCTCTGCATGCCTGTGTGTCCCTCTCAGCTGCCTTCTCATGGATTCCAGTGGAGAAGGAGAAAAACTGGAGGGTGAAATTAGGTAGAAGAGTTAGGTGAAAGCAAATGGCCAGGGGAGGTTCTCCAGGATAACAGAGAAGAAATGGGGGAGGGGGTGGAATTTTTTATTTACATCCAGAAAAATGTCATCTATCTGCAACAGTTGGCACAAAAAGGGAAAGACAGATTTAACCAGAAAAACCAGATTTTAAGCAGGAGAAAGGATTTTCCTGACTTGTCAGTGTGAATTTATGGGAAAGGACCACCAGGAAGTGTGGCCTTTGAGACTGCCAAAGAGGGTGTGAAAGGCATCTATGAGTTTATATAAGGCATCTTCAGGTTTTTGCTAACATTTCTTCCCTCCTTCTCTCTCCCTTGTTTCTTTCCTCCTTTCACGTATCACTCCTGAGCACTCAAGATATGGTTAGTGTGAATGGAGATGTGCTTTCTGTGTAAACCACACACAACTTCAAAATATGGAAAAAAAAAGGATGTAAAATATCTTGATAAAAATTTGTTATTGATTACATGTTGAAATGACATTTGGAATATACTCAGTTAAATAAACTGTATTAAAATTAATTTACCTATTAATTACTAATGAATTTACCTATTTTAATTTTTTAAAATTCTTATTAGAACACCTTAAGTCACACCCATGGCTCACCTTATATTTCTATTGGGCAGATCCATTCTAGAATCTTTTTTTTAAACTAGACTCCTTTTATTTTAGCCGAAAACACGTGATCACTTCTCTGCCTTTATTAAGGTGTCCCTTTAATTCCTTACTAAGTATCCTTTAACTACAGTTATGAATAAGGTCACTTCTTTTCCCAAAATAAAGCTGTAACACCAAGGAATGGGGAAAAGCTGCAAAAATATTTACACTGTGGGATCAGATGGGTAATGTTGTGTCATGTATATTAAATCTCTTCTTACTAGCTGTCGCCAGTCCAATTTGGTAGAAGAAAGCAAAACCTTGTGCTGCCTTCACGTTTGGTATTTTAGTCCCTGAGACCCTTGAATACCCACTCTTCGAGAATCTCTAGTAACACAGTCATACCGGCTTCTAAAGTGTTTACCTCTCTGGAGCAAGCGGGTTCTCACCATTTTTCTGTCGCTACTCCATCAGCAGGTCATACACCCTCCTGAGTCACACCTCTCCCCCCATGTGGGTGGGAACTCTCAAGCTGAGAATCACTGCTCTGGCAAATCTGGAAATGAGTGCCAGGGGCTCCCAGCTGGCCAGCATCCTGGCTGAGATTATTCATATCAGAAATATCAGGAGATAGTGAACCCTCCAGCCTGTTTTGCTGAGTGCCTGGAAGTGCTTTGTACTGGATTTTCTAGATGATTCACGTTATATCCCAGAGATGCAAATTTTCCCTCACGCCTTTAATAAACTCATGTGTGAGGTCTTCATGGCTAGACTTAACAGAGCTGTCCTGGGTTTCCTTACCTGGGTTCTTTGGGGATAGGATGGGTAGCTTCATGACATTAGGAATCCTCACATCGTGTAAGAAGTGATTATTATTATTACTTTGTTACAACTGCAGTATAGTTTGTCTTACTTCTAAATGGTGCAGATCCTACTAGGTAAACAGAGAACAGAAATCTGGCATTGAATTATAGGGTAGAAAGCTGGTGATGTATCAGATCTGGCTAAGGCAGAGAGACGGACCCTGTGCTGGTCAAGGCTTCTGCTCTGGAGCCAAACCATTTGGGTTTACTTCCTCTTATTATTAGTATTTTTTAATTGCAGTAGAGTTGGCACACAATGTTACATTAGTTTCAGGTGTACAACATAGTGATTCGACAACTTTCTCTGTTATGCTGTGCTCACCGCCAGCAGAGCTGTCATCTGTCACCACGCGATGCTATTAATACCACTGACTACATTCCCTGTGCTGTACCTTTCATCCCTGTGACTTGCTCATTCCATACCTGGAAGCCTGGGTCTCCCTCTTCCCTTAACCCATGTTGCCCATCCCCCCCACCAAATTATCTGGGTTTAAATTTCACTGGCATCCTTTCCTAGCTGTATGACTTCAGGTGAGTTATAAACCCTAATGGGCCTCAATTGTGTCTGTGTCTGGTAAGAGTAATATCTATCACATTAGGCTGGCATGAGCAGTAAGTGAGATAATGCACATAACGCACTAGAACTGGACCTGGGACCTGGAACTCTTTTGTTTATGGGAGCCGCTAAAATCATTATCATCTATTATTATTATTATTATTAATAACCCTAAGCATCTCCGCACTTGTCACCAAGCATGACAGGTCTCCGTGTCTGTAAATGGATCCTATGTCTGAAACCACTGAAGCTATACATCAATATTCTTTAGTTTTCACCCAGGACTTTGATTTCTCAGCCTAAACACAGGCCTGCAATTTTTTCTGCAACACTCTTTTAAATGTTGGTCTGAACTTCTATTGGTCTCTGAACGTGAACCCCCAATGGTCTAGAACAACAGGACTCAGAAAAAAACAAAGAAAGCACCAGATTTGCACCAGACTCTACCACAGACTTCCATGATATCACAGAACGGGCGTGAGGAGGAAGCGGGACACAGCTGCAATGGGACTGGAGAAGGCTAGACTGCCAGTTCCAGAAAATGGCACCATCTGTAAGAGTAACCAGGAACCAGCAGGAGAAGGACAGAAGGCCCTACTGAGGCACATAAACCACGGCCCCAAAGGAGTAAGAGAATAAAGGAGCTGATTGAGAAAAGAGGTGAAACTACAGCAGGAGACCCAGTCAGAGCCTTGAACACAAAGGGCACCCAGAAAAGGAAGACGACAAAGAGATGGTAAAGAGGAAGGCAGAAATATGTCATCCCTGTTCTGACCACTCTCTGTGCCTATCTTGAACCCATCCCAGATTTGTGAAGTTAAATGTGCAAAGGAAAAAATATTTCTTGAAGGAGGCATAAACCCAGAGGTCACTACAGTCTCTTCCCTTTGCTTCCTCATCTATGCATCCTAAATTCCTCTCCTAACAGCCAACAACAAGGACTCAGATCCTAAATTCTACCACCACCACCCCCCTCCCCCGCCCCTGCCTGCTCTGCCTGCAGCTCCACTTGGAAGCACTGTAGGTGTAACATTTAAAATGAAAGAGTGAGGGGGCGCCTGGGTGGCTCAGTCCCTTGAGCACCTGTCTTCTGCTCAGGCTGTGATCCCAGAGTCCTGGGATGGAGGCCCGCCTCAGGCTCCTTGCTCAGCGGGGAGCCTGCTTCTCCCTCTCACTCTGCCCCTCCCCCTATTTGTGCTCTCTGTCAAATAAATATTATAAATAAATAAATAAAATGGAAAAAATCCCTAAAATTCTGTCCTCAGCTACCACAGAGAAAGGGGAGGCTGCAGGGACAGTGTCTGCCTCTCCACCCTGGCCCGGTCCACAAGCCCACAAGCCGGTGGCAGCCTCGGGGGAGGGGCGGGGGAGGGTGGGCAGCGGGGAGTCGAGACAGCTGGGTATGGAGGAACGCACCTGGAAGCAGGCTGCAGATGGGTCAACTGCCTCCTGACCGCTATGCTGCCTGTTCCTCCCCAACTATCCTCCTCTTTCCACTTAGTCTTTAAGAGATTAAATACTGCTTTTGAATCACTTTTCTGAGAATCATGGTTTCAAAGTGCTTTACAGCTGAAAAAGTCCTTAGAGATGTTGATAAGAGAAGTGTCCTTAGAAATAACATCGATGGGGTGCAGGGCGCCTGGGTGGCCCAGTGGGTTAAAGCCTCTGCCTTCAGCTCAGGTCATGATCTCAGGGTCCTGGGATCGCGTCTGGCATCAGACTCTCTGCTTGGTGGGGAGCCTGCTTCCCCATCTCTCTCTGCTTGCCTGTCTGCCTGCTTGTGATCTTTCTCTCTCTGTCAAATAAATAAAATCTAAAAAAAAATAAATAAATAACAGCAATGATGACGCGAGGATAGCTAGTATCCACAAGACATTGTTTTAGGTGCTTTACAGGCATCCTCATTTAATACTCCAACCACTTCTCTATGACCTCCTTTTTAAGGATAAGGAAACGCTGGATCAGAGAGGTTGAGTACATTCCTCAGGTTGCACAACCAGTAACTCATGAACCCAAGCCTCAAATTAAATCACTCAGAACCTATGCCCTTAACTATGAACTCTTTCTAACTACCTAACCCACCCCACTCATTTTCATGGATTGTAAAGTGATGTCCACAGGGTTGAAACAATTAGCTATGAACATATAGCTAGCCGCAGAATCAGGACTATAAAAGACTCCTGGACTCATGATCCAGTGCTCTCTTTACCATCCCACAAAACTATAACAAATGCAGCAGGACCACAACATAAGACTTCTTGTTTCTGCACAACTGTGTGCTGCCATGGGTGTTCCTTCTTGGGCTCTGTGGTTTGCTCAAGCACCATCAGTAATCAGCTGCTGGATCAGTGCTTTCCTTGAAAGGCTGATCACAGGCAGGTGGACAAAGCCTTTCTCAAAAATGCCATGTTTATTTCTTCAGTAAATATGGTAGTGTACTCCTGACTGGTAAAAGAAACACAGCATGAACGCGTGCCACATGTTTAGTGCCATGGAACTCTATAACGGGAAAAGCAGCATCGTGATTATAGATAACCATCCGGAATCAGACCTGCTTCGTTTCAGGGTAAGACACAAGAAAATAAACGAAGCAAATGCTTAACAGTGAATCCAATTTTCAAACTGAAATTTTAACAGTGATCTTCAAAGACATTGATAAAGTGGGGGCTGTTGTAGTTCAGCTGGGCAAACGCAAATAACAGGTACCAACCTTCTCCATGTTGCTGGACTGCTGGCCCACATTTCAGAGGTGGGAGGCAGAGGACAAGTCACAGCCAGATTAACAGGACGTCGTGGTGGATCTCTGCGGCCAGTATGACAACACGTGGAGTGCACTTCCCCTGGGGGAAGGGGGATGCCTCCATGACAAACTTCCCCCCTTTGCCTCTGCTCTCCTAATGGTAATCATGTTGTTGTTTTTTTTTTTAAGATTTATTTATTTATTTATTTATCTGACAGAGATCACAAGTAGTAGGCAGAGAGGCAGGCAGAGAGAAAGGAGGAAGCAGGCTCCCTGCTGAGCAGAGAGCCCGATGTGGGGCTCAATCCCAGGACCCTGGGATCATGACCCAAGCCGAAGGCAGAGGCTTAACCCACTGAGCCACCCAGGCGCCCCGGTAATCATGTTTAATGCTCTTCTAGAATCCCACATTCAGATGTCTTCACAAGCACGTGATTTAATAGCAATTGCCAAATTGCCCTACAACTGTCTTACCGATCTGTGGAGTGAGACCATGTATTTCTCCACAGTACTAATCCAGAAGGTGAAAAATGATACTGTTGTTTTATTCTGAATTTCTGTAATTAGTCATGAGTTGGGAATATTTTTATATATAATACATACATATATAATTGTATATTTCTTACCCTTTTTTTTTTTTAAGATTTTATTTATTTATTTGTTAGGGAGAGAGAGAGCAAGCGCTGGGATCATGACCTGAGCCGAAGGCAGCCGCTTAACCAACTGAGCCATCCAGGCATCCCATATTTCTTACTCTTCAGCTAAGATCCCTGCTACCCATTTTTTCAGAGCACAGCTTATCATTTTCTGAGCGATTCGTAGTATAGTCTTCTATAAGATGGGTATTAGTCCTTAATCTGTTATGTATATTGCTATTTTGTTTTTCTTTCACTATAGCAGTGGCACCTTGTCTGCGGGGGATATGGTCTGAGACCCTCCGTGGATGTGTGAAACCACATGTAGTACTACACATACTATGTTTTTTCCTCTACATACATACTACAATGAAGTTTAATGTATAAGTCAGCCACAGTAAGAGATGAATAACAATAAGGATACAACAATTATAACAACATGCTATAGTAAAAGTTACGTAAATGTGGTCTCTCTCAAAATATCTTATTGTTAGGTTGGCGGCTCCGGGAATGCATGAGGAACAATAAAAATGGCCTCTCAGCCGTCATCTTCCAGGCTGCCTTCTTCCTTAACCCATGACTCTCCTGCCGGAAGGACGGAAGGACGTATGCTGAGGGCATATCACCATAAGTAACCCGATACCTATGCAGAAAACAGGAACATCAGGACTCCCCCTACACTCTAATCCCCGAATATTTTACCATACATAGTTGTGAACCTATGCCCTGTCTTAAACCAGTTAAAAGACCCACTCAACCCTTCCCGCTCAGGACTTCCCCAACTCCCCTCTTTGGAGTCGCGGAACCTCACCCGAGGGCGCCTTTAATAAGTCTTGCCTTGCGCCTATCACGCCTGGTGTTGTGTTTATCTCACCTGTAAAACCTTACAATTGTCATATTGTACCCAGTCTTCTTCTTCCTGTGGTGATGAGAGATGAGAGAAGGCCCGCATGATGAAATGAAGCAAGATGTGTGATGCAGGTGCCCTGACATAAGGTTAGACTACCACTGACCTTCTGATGAGAACCCAGAAGGCGGGTCATCTGCTTCTGGACTGCAGCTGACCACCGGCAACTGGAACCCCGGGAAGTGAAACCATAGATGCGGGAGGACTACTGTATATAAAAGTTCTCAAGTTGTATGTGGTCCACACTTCCAAAACTTTTCAGGAATCTGGGCTATATGGAGTATTTAGAAAGCTTTTACATTGACATTGATCTTTATATTGAAAACTCCCTTGGGAAAAAAAAATTAAAAATAGAAAAAAAAATGACCAAGAAAGCAAGCAAGCAAACTCCCTCTATGGTTAAAAATGATGCTGTAAGGGCCTATTTAGCCAGAGCGATTTCATCTCGGTTGAACAGCCATTTTGTCGTTTATGCAGTAAAACTTAAACTGACCCTGTCCTCCCCGCAGGGGACTTACTTAAAGGCAAGTCCGGGAAACCAGTCCCAGGTAACAAAGCCCAAATACAAGGGCGGGTCAGGCCAGGTGGAGACATCCAATCAGTGGGGGCGCACACTGTCTCCCTAGCTACAGAGGAGTGTGGGCCCTGCCTTCTGGGCACCTTTTGGGCGCCAATTCTGACCAAAGTGATAGGCTAGTTCAAATAGCTACTATGGGGTGAATTGTAATTCAATTGGCCACCCGTGTGACCGAGCATGACTGTGCAGCTTTCTCTGCGTGTTGCAATCTCATTGGCCACCTGTGTGTGGCCAGGCCCAACCACCTGGCCTTTGCTCTATGAAAGTTAGTCTGTGAGGCTGGGAGGGGTCGCCCTCTCTGTAAGAGGCGGCCGACTGGTCAGGCGGCCGACTGGTCAGTTTGATTCTCGATGCTTGGCACGAAATAAAGCTTTGCTTGACTTTCGCTTTGTCAGTCTCGCTCCTTTGATTACGGACCCATCAATGTCACTGACCCCTAAGATAAATGCTTTGAACTAGGTTTCAGACCATCACGGCCGGTCATGGCTTGGCCACTGGAACAGTCCTGGTGAGCCAGTTGTGCATAGGTGTTGAGGTACGGAAACAGAGTGTCTGAGCAGGGTCCACAGCCCCATAAGAGAGTGAACTAAATATCCAGGATCTCTTCCCCCTCTGAAGCTACTGAGATATCTATCTTATCTCCCCCCTCCTATTCTATTCAAATTTAGACTATAGATTCCTTGCATTCATGCCCAATATATTGTTTCTTGGCAATTCAGTAAACACACTGTTGGGACTTTAGAACTGGAGGGGACCCTCATTTTACAAGATGGGGAACTGAGGCTTCTCCCCTCCTGGACCCACACTTTTGGGCACTGCTGGGGAGAATCACAATACAGAGGCCTGGTCTCCAGCATTAGCAGGGCCAGCACTGCCCACACCTCCATAACTAGTCCAGGAGGAATTCTAAGCCTGAACTACATCTCATCCATTCCATGAGACCATCACCATTTCCTTCCAGACAATTCCACGTACCCAACTCTCCTAAGCCTCCATCTCCTGAGCTCTAGACCCACACTGCAGCTGATTCATAAAAATCTCCATCTGCAAATCACACAGGCAGTCACAACATGTTTGGAACAAAACCCCATCTTTCCAACACTTGCCCTGCCTCCTGCATCTCATCATGGTCCATAGCACCACATCCAAGAGCAGCACAAACCAGGACCCTGGGAAACGAGCACCTCCCTCACCCTCTCATTCTTCTCTATATCCAGTTGGCTGCTGCATCTTGTTGAGTCCATTGGACTTTACTTTCTAAGCCTCCCCCTTTCTATAGCCATGTTCTTGGCCTCAGGAAGCGTCCTGTGGCTTCCTGATCACCATGTTCACCTCCAAGCTATATGCTCCTACACCAGCAGCCCAACAGTCTGGCTACAACACAAGGCTAGCCACCTCACCCCTGCCAAAATCCCAGGACCCCTCATCTGCCCAGTGTTTCCCACAGGGGATGGTACTGCCTCTTAGGAAACATTCTGGAGATTCGAGGGGACCCTATTAGTTATTACAATGACTGGGAGGTCACTACAGCAGGTCAAGGCCAGGTAAGTGACATGTCTATAAGGCACAAGGCAACCCCACAAAGAATTGTCTCGATCCCCACACAATTTTTAAAAAATCCCACTGGCCATGCCTTGTAGGTAAAAAGCCTATCATTATCAGAGCCTAGAATTTCAACTTGCTTTAAATATAAGTTAAAATAATATTGCAGGAATATACTTATGTAAATCAAGAAATCAACAGCCAGAAAACTTTTTCCCAACATTGTCACTGAAGACATCTGCATCAGTCACCTGGGGGGCTGGGAAGAGCAGGCCCTCTTAGAATTCCTATCGCCAGGCTACAACTCAGATCTATAGCCCAGATCTGCTGGGCAACAAATGGGGCTGTTTACTACTTTTGCTCACTCCAGTCTGAGGTGGATTGCAGGAGAGGCTGTTGGGAGCCATGTTCTGGAAAAGCCTGTTAGGCCCTGGATGAGCCCATTAGGGAGGAGTTCACAGTTGCTTAGTAATGCCTGCATGGTGGCAGGAATGGGGAAATACAAGATCCTGACCTCTCCTTCCTCTTCTCCTGCCCATTCCCCATCTGCTTAGAAAATCCCTCCTCATCCTCCACAACTCTTTCTAGAAGAGGCTTCTCCAGTCTGCCCAAAGGCCTCTCTGTATCTCAAGGCACCATCTAGCACTGTTTTGGTAATGTAACAGTTTACTGTCTCTCCCGGGCAGGCAGGGACTTTGTCTTGCTCCCTTTATTCTCCTCACAACTAAACACCTCTTTGCCTAGCTGATGACCAGACTTCAGTAACTACTTTGCAAATGAATAAATGATTAAAAAAAAAAAAAAAGGACAGCAAATACACACCCAGTTGCTGGGAAGGATAAGACAGCAAACCCCAAACCAGTCTCCTCCTCTACACTGTAGCTTCCCAGCACAATCCCTGGCTCCTCTGAAGAAGATGAAGACTGGCGGCCAGCAAGGCCTCCCCGCTCCAGCCCCAGCCTCCGTCTGGGGGCCCAGACAGGGACCTTGAGGACCTTGAGGCCCTTGAGGCCTCCTCGCTCACGTACTTGGGCATCAGGGACCAGCCAACAGCTGCAGAAACAGCTGCACACATGCATCCCCATTCGTGTTTGGGTGAGGAGCTTGCTCTGTGGTGATTTTCTTTCACTATCACTTGGAGGACTGATGTTATTTTTAGGGGCTGGGGGACACCAAAGAGACTTATCTGGCAAAGGAACACGATTTATTCGCCTAAGCTTTGTGTATGTATGTGAAAATCCTCACGCTCCTCTCCCCAGTTCTCAAATCCATTAAGAGACTCCATAAAGAGGTTGGGGGCAGGAAAACAAAAACCCCCAGGATGACAAGTGTGCAAATTAACGCAGGTGAAGAACTGGTGTTGGCAGACAGAAAGCAAGGAAGCTGGCCCTGGGTAAGGATTAGAGAAATTCTAAATAAGAGAACATTCTGCACAAAAGTTTTATTAGGAGAAGATATTAACACCAGTCATTTATGGTCCCCAAAGCCCAGTATATTACAGTATATTATCACTGGGGGAGGAAGCATCCACTGTGTTCAAAGGACCAGAAGCACTGAAAATTCAGGACCCAAGGATGTACGTTCCTCTGAGCTCCCTCCTCAGGCTCTCAGATAATCAACTAATAGAGACAAAATAATTTAATCATGAAGTAATAAATGCACATGGCAAAAACACAACGGATATACTACTCAACAGAATTATACATCAGCTGTTCTGTCAAGATGATAATGAAACATCAGACAATCTGTGAGAATCATATGCCAAGGAGAAGTACAAATTGGGCTCCTCCATTCCTCATGGAAATTACAAGATTCTAAACTAATCAATTAGCTCTACATCCCCCACTACCTCCACCCAGCTCTGCATTACCATTGCTCTTCATGAAATTTCCTGGGAATGCACTTACTAGTCCGTGATCGCAGATATCAAATGAAAATCAAGTTCTCTACTGAACACAAGAGAAACTTTACAATGTAATGTAAGATGAACTGATTAAGAGCACTTAATCTATGAACAGCTAATTCTTCAAGCCTCGAAGTGGAGGGGATGAACTGTCAGGAAGGAGAAATGCAGCTTGGTTTTGATCACACAGAAAAAAATGAATTCTGGAGCTCAGCAGGCTGACTTATTAGCAAGTACAGTAACTGGGACTGTTCTTTCTCAAATTATGCTCTGCAAGTTAGATGAAGACCCAATCTTGGGAGAAAGGAAATCTTTTCTTTTAGGAACTACATTGCTCGGGCTTTGAGGGTACCCTAAAAGATGCGAGGCAGCTCAAAGAGAAGGAGGGTTTCTCCTTCTAAGGCAAATTTCGTCTTACCCAACCTCTTACACATTGGAAAGGGATTACAAACTCAGGCATATTAGGAATAAATTTATTACCCAAAATAGTAAACACTGTCAATTGAAGAAACTCTGAGAAAAAGGGTCTCAGCATGGCTTTTTCACTCTTAAAAATTCTTGAGGATTCCCTAAGAGCTTTTGTTTGCATGAGTAATATCTGTTGATATTTTTTATATTAGAAAACTTAAAACAAAGGCATTTTTTTTAAAAAAAGGTTTTATTTATTTATTTGACAGAGAGAGATCACAAGCAGGCAGAGAGGCAGGCGGAGGGGGAGGGGGAAGCGCTCCCTGCTGAGCAAAGATGGGGATCCCAGGACCCTGAGATCATGACCTGAGCTGAAGGCAGAGGCTTAACCCACTGAGCCACCCAGATGCCCCTAAAAATAAGGCATTTTTAAAACAAGACTATCCAAGCACACATTAAGTAGTGATGATGCCATCATACGCCACGTAGCCTCTGGAAAACTCCCCTGTGCACTTGTGAAAGAATGAGTGAGTAAGGCGAATGAAGGGTTTTGCCCCTTAGGAGTTCCCCGGGGTTCCCAGACCACACTCTGAGAACTGCTAGACTCATGTCTGGCTGACACAGAGATGTTGAATGTTTCAAGCACCACTTCCCTCGTAAAAACAAAATACTCTACGTGTATTATGAGTCAATAAAAAGTTTACAAAATGGCAGATGTCCGCTCTATAAGAACTTCAACAAGTATGTGTGAAACTTTCTGGGAGAATGACAGGAAAACTGGCTCTTTAATCTTTTACAGTCCACCACATTTGTTTGATGGCCTCTACCACCAACCCAGATGACTCACTGCTTCTACACAGGGCTAGAAGGGACGGGCCTGTCTCAGTTAATTCAGTGCCTTCAACAAACACTGTGGACAGGTCAGCCACTCCCAAGAAGCTCAAAGTGTTCCTCAGGGATCAGGAACACACACCGAGGAGAGAGACTCCCAGGGCTCAAACCCTGGCTTGGCCACTTGGTGAATGACCTTGGGTGAATTATTTAAATGTCTCTGCGCCTCTGTTTCCCCAAGCATAAAAAGGGCCAAGAACGGCATTTACCTGACAGAAGCTTTATAGAAAGCAAAAGGATTAGATGCCTAAGATGTGGTAAATGCCCAATAAATACCAGTTAGTATTATACCTTAAGAATATACAAGGTGCCTCAAAAGTCTCAAGGCAGTCTTAAGCTCAAAGTTCAGAAGTATAAGCTCCATAAACTTACTAAAAAAAAATACCATTATTTAATTCTGTGAATTAAAAATAAAATCTTACTGTTTTGTTTCAGTCCTTCTGATGGAACATGGTGAACAGTGCCTGAAACAAAAATTGAACTACTAATCTCGAAGTGGGATGGGGAATAAGACGACTACATAATTATAATATATAAATATTTATGGTATATAAATAAATGTGATTATTATAATATAAATATAAATAATTCTTACAAAAGTATTTTTTATCAATAAGACTTAATTCATTAGACATTTATTAAGCACCTGCCAGATGCCAAGCTTATACCAGATGCCAGGATGAGGAAAAAAAAAAAAAGCAGCCCGACAAGGTGTCCGGCCAGTTGGGACTTACCCAGTCTAGTGGGGGTAGGCATGGAAATAGTTCAATATAGCATGTAACCTGCTACATGATTAAAGCCCAGTCTTCCCAGGGTGTTGGGGCATCAGGTAGTTGCATCCTTTGCCTAAGAAAAGGCAGGGGGAAGGAAGAAAGTATTGTCCTTGCTGACATCTGGAAAACATTTTCCCTACCAGTGAAATGAATTTTTCCTTTCACTTGTCATTGATTCTGTTCATCCAC